>JAKOGI010001145.1:0-57500 GCA_029747015.1 Carnegiea gigantea
ATATATATATATATATATATATATATATTAGCACACCGAAGAAACATGTCGAGATTTCTTTATAGGATAGATTCAAAATAGATCACTGGTTTTTATTTTTATTGTTATAGTTTTTTTAATGATCTTTTTATTGAGGTTCGGCTACTGTTAACTCATAATGTTTTCTCCCATTATGTATCTTTTTCATTAATGAGATTTGAACATGTTACTTGAAAAATAATATCTAACCTATTTCAACCAAGCTATTCTGACTGGTGTTGTGTAAATTATCATAGAAGGAATTCATAAATCAATTTTCACAAAAGGTTCAAATGGCTACGTCGTTAGTCTTGTTCCCTTAGCATTCTTATGTGGTGCCCAACATTTTTTCTCTATTGTCATTCACTTTTTAAGGGGATTTTCTTCACTTTCTTACATTTACACTACTAAATTAAAGCTATTAAATAATGAATGTACATATTCCTAATGGTATTTTGGTGGAGGGGGGGAGGGGAGGTAGTGAAGTCTCACTAATCACTTAAATACAAATTCCAGGTACAATTCTTCATATTTGAAGCATGACCAAATAATAACTTTCAGTGTGGATCCCCCTTTTACAAGGTCTAGGAAAATCCAGATGTAAACAACCGTACCCCCACATACATTATTGCTCGTATAGAGACTATTTGTGATAGACCCATATAAAATGTTTTAAGAAGGTTTCTAGAAGTTGAAAATCGATTGGTAAGCTAATATAGCAAACAAACGACCTAATTACTTAAAATAACATAAATTAACATGAACAACAGATGGGGGGTAAGAATTTTGTGTAGCTTGAGCAACAAGTGTCGATATACTACTAATTTGACCAATAACACTGTACACTCAAGCAATCAAATGTGAGGGGTGACACCACAGTTGCAAAGGTGATATGACTCAAGCAATCAGAAATGCAGTAATAATAACTTTGCGAAGATCGATCTACTAGCGTATAGGATTGCATCACATGCAGGAAAGAATAATTGCCAGTACAACATAGCAACAATCTTCACTCAAACAAAAGCTAAAGGAAAAACCTTAATTTTAGATTACCACAAACTTCTATCTTGAGTCATGTCCCCCGTTAGGCCTATAGACTTCAAATCATTTCTAATCATCTTATTCCAACTTTTTTTTGGCTGTCCTTGTACCTCTTCTACTCCTGACACGTTAGTCATCTTGCACTTCTTCATTGGTGCATTCTCACTCCTTCTCTTAACATAACCAAATCATCTTAGTTTAGTCTTCCTCATTTTATCTTCTATGGGTGCAACTCCTACTTTCTCTCTAATCACTTTATTCTGAATTCTATCCAATCTCATACATCCACACATCTATCGAATCATTCTCATCTCTACTACCATCAACCTCTGGGCTTGAGTCTACTCGATTGGCTAGCACTACGAAGTTTGAACCATGTAATAAAGCTGGTATGTCTACTGTACAATAAATTTTCCCTTTCAATCCTACAGGAATTTTCTTATCATATAATACTCCGGAAGCGTTCCTTCATTTTTGCCATCCTAGTCTAATACAATGGTCAATATTTGAAGCATAACTATGAATGGTGAACATAATTATAGTAAATCAACACAAGAGGTTAAGTATAACGGTGATTTATGCCTTTGTAATAGCAAATATGTTGAAGCAAACAGTTTTCTTTGTCAAATAAAGCTCCTAACAACATATGTGTATTGATCTTCCAAACTATGGACATTATCATACAATTGGAAGAGGTTCATATGAATTTATGAGCCTGATAAAGCACATGGCAAAAAAGCTTGCTCAAACAATTAAAGAATTCAAAAAATATGGAAAGATACACCTTCCACATTGCATTGTTGACAATGGTGAACTGGGTCTTTTCCATCAATACTATTTTCTTCCAATCTTAGTTTAATTGGATTCTTAGTATGATCTGGATATGCATCATGTACCCTGTCACTTTGAGAGCAAACATTAATTCGAGGAGCCGCTTCATTGTGCCGGGGTCCTGTATTAATTCACTTGAATATGCAAAATTGGAGGTACTCATATCTTCTTATCATAGATTAGGAACCAACAATCTAATGATAAACTTTTGCTTGCAAGCAGCTCAAACATGAGGCCTCAAGCTTCTTGTAGAAGCTCACTATGAGATTTGAGTTTCAATAGTGGTGGAATGGTCCAAATTCATGATAGTAATATGAGAGACAATGTCACTATCAAAGTGATATCCACAATAGTTCTCAAGTAATGGTGAGAGGATGTTGTAAGGGCCGCCAAAGAAGAGCCCTTTCTTAAAGGAGAGCAAATTGTTTTAGAGTACTTTAGGTTGGTGCCTTGTGATGATGCAACCATATCTAAAGTTTTGTCAACTACTGTAGGCATCTTTTTCCATTGTTTATTCTCAGGTAAAAGTGGCCCAAAATTATTTTGCCAACTTGTTTATTCAATTGGTAAGTATTTTGCTTTGATTGAACCAAGAAATAATTTAGCCTATTTCCTTCATCACCATGCTTTTGCCTTGTTTTGCCGAGCTGTACCAAGTATTCAAGCATTCCCAACAATATTCATGGCCCATTTGTTCCATGTGCGGCCCATAAGTATGTCCTTGCCTAGTTGAATAAGAATTACATGGCCTAGTAGCAAACAAAGTTTAACCCGCATTTAACCTCTTATGTCCCATCATCTGCGGCTCTAGTGAGCTCCACAGTGGGGTCCATGGCCCAGCCCACGAACCGTGGCCTATTCTAAACTTTTGGGTCCTTAATGTTTTGACAGTTTTTGTTATTATGTCTAGGTATAATTCGTGATGTTAGGGCTGATTATTGCAGACCTGTTACATGGATTTTTAATCTTCAATATGAGTTGATTTATTGGTGGTGTTCAAGAGCATTAGTCAACACATTCATACACCATTTTTATGAGTCTGTATTGGTGGATTATGTCTCATCCCTTGGTTTTCTCCTCTTTAATTGTGAGACTTACATTCTGGGTTTCTCTATAAATTGGGCATTTGGTATGGTTATTAGGTGTGGCTTGTGTGAGTAAGTTGCTAGCATTTGTATAGTGTTTTAGGCATTCGGGAGTGCCTTTAGGCATATCCTTTTTATGGCCATTTTATGAGGCTTTTTCTATTCCATACCTTAGAGTTGAGTGAGAGTTATGAGAGTTTTTATTCTTTTGATCTTGTTGTTGGTTTAAGATCTCTCTTTGTATTTCTCTTTGTATTGATCTCTTTGACTCACCTTTGAGATCGTTTGCAATCTCACCATTATATTAGATTTATGCCATCTTATCGACATGGTTTGCTCCCAATTTGGGTTTCTATATAAAAAATCTTGTGTGCACAATTGTGTTATTGATCTTACTTTATATTCTTGAATATCCATATTCCTACTACCTCACTTGATTTATTTTATATAATTTTTCTTTACAAGTGGTATCAGAGTTGGGTGTTCTTCACATGGCACGGAGTTTTGAGCTTTATTGAAGCATATTCTTTGTCGATATTGAGAAGTCTATATACAAGATCAGTTTATGCTGCTGTCACCTATTCTCGGAACTTTGGCTCAAGGGGGAGATTGTTGGGTAAACAGAAAAGAAGTAAATATTTGGAAATGACGAAGGCAGCGATTTGCAAAGCTATATCAATGCTGGAGGCAGAAAAGAGGAGAACGATAAGACAAACTAATGAACAAAAGATATACTAGTGAAGAAAGGAAGTCAAGTGGTGAAGAAGGAATAGAAATTAGGAAGCAGGTAACCAACTTGGGGAAGCCGAGGAGAATTATTTTCGATGTCTTAAATAAGTATCTTGGGTTTTTTTTTTTTCCAAAAAAAAAATCAGAAGGCCCAAAAACATTTCAATATGCAGGACACTTGTAGACATGCATGCCTGCACACGTGTGGATAGCATGTGAAGTGGTTAGGCCTATTAGTGAGAGAGTTAGCTGAGATGACTAGAGAGGACTTGTAAGTTGTAGGCTTAACGGAGGACGTGGCTCAGGATAGGAGACTATGACAGGATAGGATTAAGATCTTAGATCGCAGAGAGTTAGCCTCGTAGTTGGTCACTCGGTTGCAGCATAGTGAGTTTGGTTGTAGTTTTTTTCGTATGTCATATTTGCATGCAGGTAGTTCATGCATCTGGGAAGAGACATTGTTTGCCTACCTCTGTTTGTTAAGGTACAGTACCTTCCTCTGCCTTGTTGCACTTATGGTTACATAGTTACTGCCACCTAATTTTTTTTGTATTTTTTTGTATTTCTTAATTCATTTCCTGTGACTTATCCTTAGTTTTTCTCCATAAAATGTTTTCACAAATTCCTTCTTCTGTAAAATGTTTTCAGAAAATTTGGTTTTTGTGGGTCTCTTGGAATCAGCCTCTCTACTGGCAGGATTGCCAGTAGAGGTAAAGTTGCCTATATCTGGATCTCCCGAGACCCCATAAAAGCGGGACCCACACTGGGAGTTGCTGTTGTTGTTAGAGAGGATAATTTCAAGTAGTTGCGCACATGTCTAATAAAACATGATCAGCCAAGCAACTTACACACTATACCAAGAAGGCAGCCTAGATGGACGAGAATTCTTTTGCTAAAAAAACTCCCACTTTTCTTTAAGATAAATAAAATAAATGAAATGAAATGAAGTTACCTACACAAGATAACCTGCTGTTTTTGCTCAAATTTTTCCTGTTTTTCGACCTAACTATATATCTGAGTCGCGCCTACATTGTTTTTTTTGATTTTTTTCAAAATTAAAATTAGATTTTTTATGAATGGTTTTTTAGATTACTTTCATTTGGATATTTACGTGAATTTGTTTACATTTGTATCATATTAAAATCCTAGAATAAAGCAATAATCATAATTCAGAAGAGCATTTTTGGTAATATTTAAGTTGTTATAGATCCAGTGAACACGTAATCAATATCCAAATTAGTATTAAGTATGTACAATAAAACAAGAAATTTTTTTTTATAAACATCAAGCTACACGTACAACGAGTAAAATCGTTAATTTTGTAATAATTGATTTGAAAACTAAACAATTTTCATCTTACTTCAAAACAATACAATTCACACAGCTAAGAGCAAAATTCAAAAGATAAATGTCTAAGAAAAATTCACTCGAATTGTTTTGTTCATGGAATTTGATTGAAATCAAACTTGAAATAATTTATAAAACTTTTCTTACTTATAGAAAGAACTAAACTAACATCGAAAGTTGGATTTAGGCATTAGAATTTAAAACTGTAAGTAAACGTCAAATAAAAATTGGATAGTCATGACATTGAATACCAAAAAATTTTATCTACAAATCTAATAATTCAATCATACTGAACTATAAATATGCAGGTTAAAATGATTGTTTCAAGTTTGAGTATCCTTATACACACTAAATAAAGATGACAAACAACAATATTATCAATATTTAGCAACATTATTTTTGTTGTGACTATTATTTGTTTAAAAAAAGCATTGAAAAAATTAGAAAGCGCAACATGAGAAGATTGACCAAAGAAGCAAAGCATTATGTGGCCTTCTCACATAAATCCACGCAACCATGCATAAAATAGGGGCATAAAGCAAGCAAATAGCCCTGTGGAAATACTAATGGGATAATCCATAATAAGATAAAAGACATCCATTTGCAATTAACATGTAGGATGAACACTATATGACAATTTGCCAAGCAAGCATCTAAGGCATAAAAGAATTGTTGGCCGTAACTCCCATTTTTCTGCTTAAACACAAAAGGTTTTTGCTATTGCATTGTGGTTCTCCCAATACTAATTGGGATGTTTGGGACTCATCCAATGAGGAGACAACATGTGGCGCAGATCAAGTCAACATAAGATCAGAGTTGACTATAAAGGAGGAAGAAGGATAGTGGAGGGGTATAATGGTAATTTCATATCAGATGAAGAAATTACCATTCTACCTTTAGCTGCCACCCCCAAGGTGATAAATACTCCAAGATTTATCCTCTTAGGGGGCTTTTTTACTATTTATGATTTAACTTGCTCATTACGCACTCTCCCAAAACAGTAAACTCTCTCTCTCTCTCGCTCTCTCTCTCTCTCTCTCTCTCTCTCTCTCTCTATTACTCTTCCTCACTCTAAAACTGACTTTAGCATTGGAAGGGCTTTTCTCAGGAAAAAACGACCGGGGTCAACATTCATGTAGGTCGTCAAAGGGTCGACACGTCAGCTCGCGTGAACAAGCGACACGTCAACCAGGTGTAAGTTTGGGCTTCACCCCTACTCATCTAAGTTTCTTTTGAAACAAATACAATAAACCAATGTCTTGCAATCTCTTTATTGTTTTGAAAATAGTTTAATCTCTTTTATAAGTGCTTATTACTGAAAGAAAGGAAAGAAAAAGATATTTATTGCTTTAGCCTTTCCCCCTTCCATTTATGATTGAAAGTCATAATTCTTTTGATTTACTTGCTAATCCTGGTCTCTTACTTCATCTAGCATCTATTATACCACCTTTTTTGGCAATTCATTGTCATATCAAACTTATTATTATTTCTTTTTATAAGATATGTCAAGCTTATTATTCAAAAGGTGCAAGTGTGGATCCTCATTAAATGGTTTATATAAAAAATCGTAAATCAATTGAGAAGTTATAGTTCGGCTTGATCTTTTCTAAGAAATTAATTGATTTGATTTTTTAATTTTTGAAACTATATGAAAATGGTAATTTTACCTAAAAGTTTTTTATTAGTTGAGTTGTCATTAATGAAGTCATACATATAAATTCAAATGAAATTTCATGTCAAAATCAATTGATAAAAGTTATAGTAACTCATTAATTTATATGAATGATTAATTAAGTTCATGTTTTTTAATCATTTATAATTTTAAAAAAGTTATAAAATGATATAATGACTATCTCAAATAATCTACATAATGAGAGAGATCTCAATACTTATTTGAACTAAGAGAAAGCTTATCCTACCAACCTAACAATCCATTTGGACCTTCACATTATATAAAGAGATAACAAAACTTCAAGCTCTGCCATTGCCAAAAACAAAAATTTTATAAGGAATAAACAACAACAAATTAAAAGGCTATCAACTATCATATTCATATGTATATGGGAATGGTGGGAAGGGGTGGGAAGGAAGCAAATGAGTGAAAAAAGGTTTTGTAATTGTAATTGAAGGAGTGACAAGGAAAGGAAAGAAAATATATTTTTGGTAAAAGTGAGAAGGAGTGAGACTTGTTGTAGGGCTGAGTAGGAAGGGAAGAAAATGTATAATTCACCAATAAAAAACAAGTTCTACTATTATGAATAAAAAAAATCATTTCGTTAATATTAACACATCTGAATTCTTAACAATGGTGAGATATACACCTCAATGGATACTAAAAGATTGACTTTAATGCATAATAGAATGTAGGAATTAGCCCACGTAGTCTGATTATCACTAGAAGGCGACTACTAGAGTCACCCCAATTGCTATGCCCTAAACCTGAATTCCACTAGATGGTAAGGAGGCCATGAGAGAGGAGGAGATGAGACTTTAAGCTATCCGTGTTTGATGTATGAATAATTGAACCCTAGACCTCTTTCTATAAGTTGGAGTCAATTAGGGTTACCGACTCTTAGCGCCTTAAGTGGTCGTCAGCCCTAATAACATTAGGGTCAGCCAACAACTCTCAGTCGGCTACGTAGGCTGCAAATCACATGCTCTCTATAAATCACAACTCTTCACGCTTCACAACAAAAACAGGGAGTAAACCTAGAAAGTAACCAAATAGTGGTATCTTAAGTCACTATTTAACTAGTATAACACTTTCACAAAATAGGATACCCCCAATCATTCTAAACATCACTAGTGATATGTCTAATCCCCTTAGATCATATGATATATCATATGATTATATACTCAATGTAATAATCTAGGCTAATATAGTGAAGATGGATAGATTTTTTCCTAAACACTCACGATATTTTAGCTTTGCCTAACTACTTTTCTATCGTGTCCCCATTGAACCGTATACATCGTGGTGCTTATAAAACACATTAAAGCAGCAATGTCAAGCTTTGACTTCATATCATAGCTTTAAGACAAAGGGTCATCATTCATAGAGTCACACAGTGACAAAAGATAGGAAAGTCAATCATAACTTTATATGTCATGTGAATCACCAGTCTATATTTTCACCTAAAAATTTAACCTAAGCCACTAGATCAACATACTAAATGTTAATCTTGATACTCAGGATTCAGTATTTTAAGGCTCGTTATGAAATCACCTTTTGTATTTGACTCCCTCGAGTCTTATGTTAGACTTAGTAAGGCGACTATATTCATTTTATTCATACACTTCCAGTAGGAGTAATCAATATTACACACCGAGAGCCAATATAATATAATCTCATCCTGCCCGCTACACAAGTGTAAGGGCGATTGCTTGTATAACTAGGCCAATCAGAAGCCTGTGGCATTGCGACATGCTTAACAATAACAATAAATCACAAAAGAAACAGAAATGTCAATCTTTATTATATGAATGCTAATTAAGAAGCATATCTGTCACATAATTATATTCATCTAAAAACTAAACCCTTCGAAGTCCTAGACTCAATGCATGAGCTTTGAAAGCATATCTAGGAATCAGCTTAGTTAATAAATTAGCAATCATTTTGTTAGTGGATATATACTTGATGGTAACTTCCTTTGGCTTTATGGTGTTTCGCATGAAGTGATAATACCTCTTGATGCGCTTGGTCTTCTGATGGAACTTCACATCTTTACCGAACTGGATGGTAGCTATATTGTCGCATAACATCTTAATAGGATCATCAACTCTAGAAGTGAGATTAAGATCTTGAAGGAAACTCCTAAGCCACATTGCTTCCTATGTGGGTAGGCTACATGTGACATACTGTAGCTTCATAATCAATATACCTATGCAATCTTGCTTTTTACTACACCATGATATAACTCCCCCACCCATGGTGAAGACATAATTTGAGGTTGAGCTAGACTCATCTAGGTCCCCA
Source organism: Carnegiea gigantea (assembly GCA_029747015.1). Lineage (NCBI taxonomy): Eukaryota > Viridiplantae > Streptophyta > Magnoliopsida > Caryophyllales > Cactaceae > Carnegiea > Carnegiea gigantea. Next base: position 9,028 of record JAKOGI010001145.1, read on the forward strand.
CCCCAATCAACATCTAATTATCTTCTTAACTTGAGGTCCTCGCCTTGGTAGCAGAGGACCAAGTTGGCTGTACCACGAAGGTAATACACGATTCTGTTGACGGCTTGTCGATGAGCACGTCCCGTGTTACTTTGGTAATAACTTACCAAACCAACTACAAAGCAAATGTCAAGCTGTATACGTAACATAACATACATTAAGCTTCCTACAGCACTAGCATAAGGGACATTATCCATCGCCTCCTTTTTATCATTTGTTTAAGGGCATTGGTCAAAACTCAAGGTTAGACTCTTTTCAACTGGAGCGTCTACAGGTTTGGAATAATACATTCGAAATTCTTCGAAGACCTTTTTGATATACATTATGGCACATGCCTAAAAGTTTCTTAGGATGATTTCTAATTATTTTCACACCTAGGGTATACCTAACTTCACCTATTTCCTTCATCTCAAAGATTGAGGACATGCATTTTTTAGTAACTTTGATCATGTGCAAGTTGTTCCCTACCAACAGTATGTTATTAATGTATAGGGCATGACACATAATCCCCTCAATTGTTCTTTTAACATACACACAATGCTCCTTTAAAACCATGTATAAGCCTAAAGAATTTATAGCTTCATGGAATCTAAAGTACCAAAATCTAGAAGATTGCTTAAGACCATATATCAGCCTTTTAAGACGACATACCGCGTGCTCTTATCCTTTTGATACAAAACTAATGGGTTGCTCTATATAGATCTCTTGCTCAAGGTTACCATTAATGAAAGCCATCTTGACATCTATTTGAAATAACTTTAGGGCCAAATGGGCAATCAGGGCTTGGAGTAGGTGAATAGAGGAAAATCTCACCACAAGAGAAAATGTCTCTTTGTAGTCTATACCCTCAATTTTAGCAAAGCCTTTCGCACAAGACAGGCTCTAAACTTGTCGATCGACTCATCTACCCAATGCTTTATCTTAAAAACTCACTTGTTTTCGATAGACTTACATCGTGGTGGAACATCAACGAGTTCCCAAACATTGTTTCTTGCAATTGAGACTATCTCAGACCTCATGATATCTATCCAGTCTTTGTGATTTGGTAAATCAATCGCCTCTTGATAAGAGGTAGGCTCTTTAACTTCTGATGGAGGGCATAGGAATATTTCCTCTTTGATTTGAAAATATCATCAAAGAATTCTTCTACATTCACTTCTCCTGATCTTAGGATCTTCATTATTTGTCTTCCTAGGTCAGGAATCCCTTCACCTTTCTCTAAGTGGTGTGGGACCCTAGTATGAGGAGAACCAACCCACAATCCCTTGGAGGTGTGGGATCTTGCATATGTGGAGTAATTGCATGCTCAAGAATAGGAGGTTGAGAGTAAACATCATTCTCTGATTGACTCTCCTCATGAATTGGAGATTGAGGACGAGCCTCATTCTACTTAGTAGACAAGTCTTTGCTATTCCTTTTGGGTAGGTGAGGTGTATCATCTTTGGTGACTTGGTTAGGATTCAAATCCTCCCCCTCATTGAGGCATGGTTGAATATCTTGCTGTAACTTATACAGTTTTACATTCTTCTTTGTTTCACTAATAGTTGGAAACTCATCCTCAAGAAAGTCGACATTGCAGGAATCCATTTCTGGCATGCCACCATTATGGTGTTCCCTATACATTACATATCCTTTGGAATGTCCAGGGTATCTTATGAACACCATCTTGGTCGCTCTTGGACCAAGTCTGCCATGTTTGTAGGTTGGGTTATGCACCTAGCCAGCCAAACCCCATTGGCATAAATGGTCCAAGGATGATTTTTTACCAAATCATCACTCATATGGTGTGATAAATATACTCTTACTTAGCATACAGTTAAGGATATAGGATGCTGTAAGTAGTGCATCCCACCAAAGGCTGGTTGGGAGGTTAACATGTGCCATTGTTGACCTGACCATGTCAAGCAATGTGCAATTCCTGCGCTCTATAACACCATTCTATTGCGGGGTGCAAGGAATCGTTTGCTATCTTCGTATACCTTTCTCTCTACAAAACTCTTAGAACATATCAGAGAGATATTTACGACCTTGATTGATACGAAGAGTTTTAACCTTTCGTTCCAATTAAGTTTCTGCTTCTGCTACGAAGCATTTGAACACATCAAGTGCCTCATAGTGGTGATATAATAGGTATACATACTCACTCGTGAATAATCATCTATAAGAGTAATGAAATATATAGCCCCATATCATGCTTTCACGTTCATGGGTCTGTAGATGTTTGAGTAGATTAATTCTAAAGGACTTGATGCTGTCGAAGTCTTACCAAAAGGCTTTATGGTTGCTTTGCCAGCTAGACATGAGCCATTGATAAGTGCTTAAAGCATATATCATTTCAGGGTCATTTTGCCGCATTTTTAGGAGAATTATATGCTTTATGTTATAATTTATACTCTTTTACCCTTTTAATGCTTTGGTATGGTTCTTTTATGTGTTTTGCAGGTTTTTGGATCATTTTACCCCAGATTTGACTCTAAATAAGTATGTTTTGACTCACCACGAATGCCGCTAAGCCGCTATGCTCGTGGAGCAAGAGAAGAATAGAAGAATGATGAGTCAGAGAGCACCAAAGTCTACCCGTGGTAGATGCCACGGACCGTAGTGGAGGTGTAACTGCTAGCCTGCTCATTTTCTCGAATCGTGTGGCTAAGGTTGATTAGGTTTTCCTATAAATACGCATCCCTCAAGTAGCAGAAAGATCTATCCCATCTTTCCATTCTTCATATCATTCTACTTAGGATTAGAGTTTAGATTATGTGGAGAGAGAGAGTGAGTTGAAGTGAAGATTTGCAAGGATTCCATGCCGGGTTTGCACGACGGTTCAAGCACGTTCTTTGGCTAAGCATCTCTTCCTTCTTCTCTTCTCTTCTCTTTTCTCATTTTTATGTTTCGTATTTTGATTATCTTTGTTATTTTGATTTTGGATTTATGCAAACATTTGTTAGTTTCTTGATCTTGTGTTGATATCATTTAGTGCTTTTAGAATTGTAGAATTGTTTTATTGGATCGTAGAAGTTTATTGTCTTGTGAGAAACTTGATCACTTTCTTGCATGTTGTGGGTATTTGGAAGAAGGAATGAAATGTGAAATCTCAAATACCAGAATCCTAGGATTTGACTTGATTGCGTGATATCTTGAAAGTTAATTATGGTTTGAGAAACTATTGATTTGATAATCGTGTGCCTAATGAACCTAAACTAATCAAGAAATCCATGAAAATTGGTGATTGATTTGATTTAGGTATTTCACTTCACCTTAAAAGAGGATTGTGATAATTCGATTATCGTTTTTAAAACAACCATTAGATGAAGAAGTGTTGATTAATACATGAATTGGGAGATTGCTAGTTTTATAAATCCTTGATTGATTATCCACTAGGTTAGTTACTAAATTAATTTAATTTTAATATTAAACTTTGATTCGCTTAGCATATCTTGAGGGAACATAGCCTAAATAGATCAACCGAGTCTCTGTGGGATCTACCTTGATTGCTACAACGCCACCATGCACTTGCGGCCATATCAAACCCGGTGGCGTTGTAACAATCAAGGTCGATCCTACAGACACCAGGTTGATCCACATCAAATGATATCAACACAAGATCAAGAAACTAACAAATGTTTGCATAAATCCAAAATCAAAACAACAAAGATAATCAAAATACAAAACATAAAAATGAGAAAAAAGAAGAGAAGAGAAGAGAGAAGAGATGCTCAGCCAAAAAACGCACTTGGATTGTCATGCAAACCTCGGATAGAATCCTTGCAAATCTTCACTTCAACTCACTCTCTCTCTCTCTCTCCCCCCTAATCTCAACCCTAATCCTAAGTAGAATGATATGGAGAATGGAATGATGGGATGGATCATTCTGCTGCTTGAGGGATGGGTATTTATAGGAAAACCCAATCAACCCCAGCCACAAGATGCGGGAAAACGAGCAAGCTAGTAGTTACACCTCCACCACAGTTCGTGGCATCTACCACGGCCATACCGTGGTGCTCTCTGGCTCATCATTCTTCTATTATTCTCTTGCTCCACGAGCATAGCAATTTACGGGCATCCATGGTGAGTCAAAATAAAGCCATCTAGGATCAAATCTGAAGTTAAATGGTCCAAAAACCTGCAAAACATATAAAAGAACCATACCAAAGCATAAATGGAAAAAAGAATATAAATTATAACATAGAGCAGATAATTCTCCTTAAAATGCAGCAAAATTACCCTGAAATGATATATAGTTTAAGCACTTATTAAACTCCCAGTGCTTAAACTGTTGCTTATCCTTAAGCAAACACTAGATAAAACCAACAAACGGGGATGCATCTAGGACTCAAAACATAATAATCTCCTTAAAGTAGGCAAATCATAGCATATCACAAGTAAGAATGCCAACCAATGGCAACCCGTAAATAGTGTACAAGACATTTCAAAATTAGAAGGATGAGAAGGTTTTTGAAAAAGGTACACGGCCACAAGCTTGATGTCAAACTTGATCACCCCCAAAGAACCTTAAAGCACATCATGCAAGCATATGGAATTGTAGAGCTAAATGGACCGGTAGAACTTCACTTTTGAGAAATGTGAATCACTCCCACTAATGTATTTAAAATATAGCATAGGTTCACTCAAGGCTCATTCCAAAGATGCAATCTACCATATGCTTGCAAAGACTCTCAAATTCTCCACCACTAAAATATAATGTGCACAAGACAATCAAGAGGACTCTACTTGGGTTGTAATGTGTGCTAGAAGGGCTAAGGAAAAGGAGTAGATAGATAAATTTGGGCAATGTGAAGCTACTTAGCCAAGTGACTAGGGAGTAACCAATAAACCACCAAGAAACCTTGAAATGCACTAACACTCCAAACCTCAATAACATAATGAATGTACCCCACGAATGATATAGGAAATGAGTTGACAAAGAAAGGAGCTCAAGCTATTTTCATATCCAATGCCAATCAGGGAGTTTTTTTCTTGTTTTTTTTCTTTTTTTTCCTCGCAAGATTAGTTATCTTCCTTTCTTTTTCTTTTTCTTCAACATAATTTTTTTATGCAATGAAACAAAACTTGCAATTATTGAAAGGCATACGATCACTCACTATCAACTCACAACCGAGTATATATACATACACAACCCAAACAAGAGGGAACCAAAGAAAATGCTCAATATCACCAATCTCTCAACAAACAACATTCCAAAGCCACCTTAAACTTAATTATCCCCAAAACCACCTACTATATAGATGAAATGATGCTCCATGGGCTTAGCGTAAAGGTAGGAATATGTGTTTGGCCAACGGCTAAGATAAAGGAATCTCAACAAAAATGGATATAAGCTCAAAGGCGCTAGCAAAGGGGAAAAACATATAACACAAAGGTAGGCTATTTGGCTATGTGGCTAAAATAACCGAAAGAAAAAAAAGCCTCTATCATATCTTCAAATATGCACATGATAATGTGGTTTTGAATAAGAATCTAGGCAAGTTCTAGAGATGCAACAGAGAAGAGTCACACACATGAAAGAAAGATGAGACTAAATATAAGAATTAGTCCAAATAAGGCTTAAAATCTCACGGGATATCTACAAAAGTCTCATTAAGCTCATAAAATGACTCTCATGTAGAAACATTAGTGCTAATGACTCCAAGGGATAATAAAGTTCTAAATCAAGACAAGGGTCAAAACAAGAAATATTCACAAAACCTTCATAAATTTTGAGCACCAAAAGGGATTACAGATCAAAAGATACTCAAGCTCATGAAAGCTATTTTACTTAGCAAAAAATCATTGGAGGTTATCTTAAACCAATCCACACCATCTCTATATGCATCATTCACTCCATCACGTTGTCAAGACTCGGCCCTTTAAATCAGATGCCGTCAACGCACGCAGGAGCTTATCAAACTCCTGGGACCACAATTTAGAAATTAAAAGGTAAGAGGCAATAATGAAAACCACAACCAAAGAGTATAGGTATCCTCTTAACTTTATTAATGGCTATAGAAAAATCATATAAAGGATTAAGGAATGTAGTCCACGTGATTTTTCTAGGAAAGTCCTCTAGGTACATGTAATATGGATCAAAAGAGGCATTAAACCCACTAAAACAACCTAGGGACACAAAATTATTAGCATTCCCACCAAGCATATTGAACATGTTAACCTCATAGCCTAAATCAACATTAGCATCCAAAGTCATAGGATTTTCAATGGACGTGTCAATTTAATACTCAGGGGAAGGAGAGGGTAATAAACACATAAGGGAAACATGAGAATGATCAAGGGGATTGGAGATAATACTATCATCAAAACCAAGGCTAGAAGACTCCTTATGCATAAACACATTACATGACCCCTCCAAAGGAATCTCATCTGGATCATGCACTTCATCTAAAATATCTTCTGACTTAAAACATGCATCAGCAACATCAAACCTAGCAACTACCCCAAAAGGCTCACCCGCCTCAAGCCCCATGCACTGAGCTAAAGGGAAAGATAAATCATGTAAGGATAGGACAACATCAGTATTATCCCAGGGTGATACAAAGTCAAACTAATCATAGCATGCATAATAGGGATACGAAGTAGTAGCATGGTCAGAAGAATTACATGAATTACACCAAAAAAGAGCATAATAAGATCTACAATAGAATGCATAAGAATAAAAAAAAAAATGAATATCTAGAAACACGACTAGCCTTTTCAAACCTAAATGAATCTCAAGCAATCCATTTAAGCAAATACCATGTATACAATATTTTTACCATAAAAATCCCAATACCCTAAAAGAGTTTGGATTTTACTATTCACAACCTCATCAACAATGGTCAAAATTTTCCATTTACTCACACAATAACACATTGAGCAAGAAAGATATTTAAACGCTTAAAATACCTCCAAAATAGTTCATGTTCGAATTGGAGGAAATAGAAAATTGCCATCATTTTTTTTTCTTTCAAAAACTATTTAATTTTTTTAATTTTCAAATTTTTTTTCAAAGAAAAACAAAATGCTTATTCAAACCTATTGAGAAAAACCCAATATTCGACGCTAGTCCCCGACAACGATGCCAAAAACTTAATACAGCCGCAAGCGCACGGTGGCGTTATACCAATCAAGGTTGATCACCTAGAGACTAGATTGATCTATTTAGGCTATATTTCCTCAAGATATGCTAAGCGAATCAAAGTTTGATATTGAAACTAAATTAATATAATATCTAACCTATGGATAATCAATCAAGGATTTGTACAAAACTAGCAATCTCCCAATTCAAGTATCAATCAAGTACTTCTTCCTCTAATGGTTGTTTGAAAATCGATGATCGAATTATCATAATCCTCTTTCAAGGTGAAGTGAAATACCTAAATCAAATCAATCATTAATTTTCATGGATTTCTTGATTAGTTTAGGTTCATTGGGCACACGATTATCAAATCAATGGTTTCTCAATCCGTAATTCTCTTTCAAGATATCATGCAATCAAGTCAAATCCTAAGATTCTGGTATTTGAGATTTCACCTTTCAGTCTCTCATCCAAATACCCATAGCATGCAAGAAAGTGATCAAGTTTTTCACAAGACAATAAACTTCTAGGATCTAATTAAACAATCCAAGAATTCCGAACGCGCCAAATGATATCAGCACAAGATCAAGAAACTAATAAATGTTTGTATAAATCCAAAATTAAAACAACAAAGATAATCAAAGTACAAAACATAAAAATGAGAAAAGAGAAGAGCGAAGAGATGCTCAGCCAAAGAACGCGCTTGAACTGTCGCGCAAACCTGGGATAGAATCCTTGCAAATCTTCACTTCAACTCACACTCTCTCTCTCCCCCTAATCTAAACTCTAATCCTAAGTAGAATGATATGGAGAATCGAATGATGCGATGGATCTTTTTGCTGCTTAAGGATGGGTATTTTTAGGAAAACCCAATCAATCTCAGTCGCACGATGTGAGAAAATGAACAGGCTAGCAGTTACACCTCGACTACGATCTGTGGCATATACCACGAGCAGACCAAGGTGCTCTCTGGCTCATCATTCTTCTATTCTTCTCTTGCTCCACGGGCATAGCAACTTAGGGGCATCCGTGATGAGTCAAAATATACTCATCTAGGTCAAATCTGGGGTAAAATGGTCCGAAAACCTGCAAAACACATAAAAAAAACCATACCAAAGCATAGAATGAGAAAAAGAGTATAAATTATAACATAAAGCACATAATTCTCCTTAAAATGCAGCAAAATGACCCTAAAATGATATATGCTTCAAGCACTTATCAGCCACACCTAGGCAACTTAACTCAACTCAGTCAATCTAAAAGACCTTCTTTACCTAGCCTTGTAACGCCCCGCCCGAAGGGGGCAGGCGCGTCACCGCCGTGGAAGTCCCAGAAGGAACATCCACAAGGCTATTTAAACTTCCTAACCACACTTAACCTATTCATAGGCGATAGCAGCGGAAGCTCTTAGTCAAATCTAACTAAAGTTTGGGAGGGTCAATCTAAAACATGCATTACATACATACTTAAACCATATCCATAATGTTCTTACATATATCCAAATCAAAATACATTCAGAACTGTATTTGCTAAACATAATCTATAACATATACATACAACGAGCCCTACAGTTCCAAATAAGTTCTTCAAAAGTGTTTCAGAGCTAGCTAGTTTCGTTAATGCTCCTGTGGTCCCTTCTCGCTTTCAAAACCTGAAAAATGTTGAGGTCACGAGCTCCCCGAGCCCAGTGAATAACCCTTACCTTCCCTGTTGTTACACTTTGCACATTAACCGGTTAACACATAATCACACAGTACATGTATCGCATGACATATAGACAGAACATATCATATGACATATAGGAGGCGATAAGAGAACATGAATCTGCTTCAAGAATCAAAAAAAACTCATACCCTCCATATCTAATATGTTCACAAATATCGCAAACACACACAAGCACATTTATGTCATGGAACGGCAATTAGAGTAGCTTAGTCGTACTTGTCCCATATTAGGTACGATTCAAGGACTCTCGTTTTCACTTAAATCCCTAAACAAACTCTACTGTTAGTCTATTTACTAAACTAACCATGATAGTCCCACACCAATCATGTCCTTTAGGCTCATAGTCCTCACTAGAGTCCAAAAGAAAGCAAAATCTTCTAAGCAACCTAACGGCCCACCTATAACCATAATTGGTACATACATCACAGCAACTTTATTACAAAAGTTCACATAAACACATAATATGTATCTTACAATATGCTTATCAATCACATATGTATTTCAAAATCAATCACAAGCTCATAGATGTTTTGAATGAACCTTTAAATCCAAAACCAAATCCAAAATCCAAAACTAAGACCAAAACCAAATCCAAATCCAAATCCAAATCCAAACAAAACCCAATTCCATATCATATCCAAAGTCCAAATCCAAGCTAAAACCAATTTCACAATACATTGTTGTGTTAAAAATATACCGCAAGTGCAGGGTGCCAGTTGTAGCTAGCAAAGGCAAGTACGGGTCGTGTCCACAGAGAACTTAGTTTCAACCACCGAATCGATTTCTAATACTTAATCTAGGCGAAAGTCGAGTGAAGTTGGTTTAACTGATTCTAACTCTATTTGGTCTAAGTCAATTATGAGAAGGGAATCCTGGATTGGGGTTCACCGCACTGTGACGTTCATTGGAAAATAAACTAGGTCGTGTGAATCTGCCTGCAAGATAATTGAAATGGAATTATTACCGGTTTAAAGCATCTACGCCTACTTTCGAAGGTCATTAGACTGATCAAGCTAACCTAGTTGTCTACTTTCGTGAAACTAGAATAACAAAACCACAAGATCATGTAATTTCAATTCCCAATTGCACCCCCAACTACTTTCGTGTCAGGTAATTCAATTGCTCACAAAGCTACTCTAAGTAAAGGACCTAACTTTCGTTAGTCTCCTAAACCCTAATTAAGAACATGAATAAAACCCTCTCAGGCAATTCATCGAACACCTGGCATGCTAAGTGAGAATTCAACTATACTCTGGCGTAATTCACAAAAACCTAGAATTAACAATCCAATTTACATCACAGGGGCTACACCCAATCCAAGATTAAGGAATTTAGCCGCTAAACATGATTCTAAACGACATCTCAATCAAGAACATACACATACCAAGAATACGAATACTTGAATTAAGACGTAGAGGAAAAAGAAGAAGAATATACTCTGTATATAATCTGCAGCAGTAATCTACCAAAAGCGTAACCAAATTCAATCCAAAGCTTCGAATTAAAATTGCAATAAAACTAGACCTAGGAACCCTCAAATCGCCCCTTTTCGAGAGAGAGGAAAAAAAAAGGTAGAATCCAAAAAAACTCCCGAATTACAATGCCAAAACAGCGATAAAACAGCGACAACTAAAGTGGCACGGTCGTGCCACTCGGCACGGGGGCCCCGTGCCACTTCTCTGTCTTTAGCTTCTTCCCTTCTTTGGGTGGCACGCTCGTGCCACCTCGCCTGGAGTGACCGTGCCTCTTATTTTAACTCAATATTGATCCTTTTTGCTTCAATTTGGCGCGGCATTAGCTTGTTTTCCTCATTTATTCAAGTCAGGCTCCTGTAAACACAAAAACACGACTTTTAGGCAAATTTGAGATAAACAATGAATAATCGACCTCTAAACTCACAAAATTATACCAGAAACTGCCGAGTTAATAGGTGAAAATCATGCCTAAAAGTGTGTAAAATATAGGTTTATCAACTCCCCCATGCCTATCTCTTGCTTGTCCCCAAGCAAGACTAGAACCAAAAGAGGGAGTCAAGAACCTCTAGCTACTCGCCTCCTCAGGCAAGGCTAACAGTGGATCAGTCGAATTGAACACAGTTGCGCACAGCCAATGGGATAAGTTGAGGCATAAATACAATTTGCAAGATTCAGTTCAAATCATTGGAGGACCACACGTTCAAGTCAACACACCGTCGAACCATATCACCCCCTCCCCAATCATGACGCATCCAAACAAGTAGTGGGCCAGTTGGCTTGGTAGTGACTCTCATAAGGGGGGGCAATGTAAATGCTCTCCCTCCCATGTGTTTAAGATGTAAAGAGGTTCACTCGATTCGCTTCCACTAAAACAATCTACCATAGGCTTGGGAGAATTCTCAACTCTCCACCGCTAAAGTGCAAAATACACGACAACAATCAAGAGGACTTCGCAGGGTTGAAATGGGGCTAAGGGTATAGGTAAGAGAGGGACAAACAGTTTGGGAAATGTGGAGCTAAAAGCCATAGCTAGTGAGCAACCAACAATTAAACAGATCACATCGCACTCTCAATGAAATCAAACATACCTAAACCCAATGGACCATCGGGAACGCACTATGCTTAACATGCCAAACACTTTTATTACTTTTTTTTTTCTTTTTTTTGTTTGTTTGTTTGTTTGTTTGTTTGTTGTTTTTTTTTTTTTTTGGTTGGCGAGGGATAAGATAAATAAGTGCTTGGCATGCGCAATAACAGTAAGAAAGTTTCCCGAATAATCATCATGATGTATCCCCATTAAATGCCAAAATAACCACAACGATACCCAAAAGTTACCCACAAACGTGAAGCGTTGCTCTACTGGCTTTGGCTTGAAGGTAGGAAATATGTTAAGGCCAAATGCTAGCAGTGAGAGGTTCACAACAAAATAGATAAGGCTCAAGGGGGTAAGCAAAGGGTAAACATTACATCACAGGTGGCAATTTGGCTATGTAGCTCAAAAAGAAATGAATGCCTCTATCATTTTGATTGCTGTATACATGCTAAAAGCGATTTCAAAGAGAATCCAACCAAGTTCTAGAGATGCTATCATGGAAGAGACACACATAGAAAAGAAATGAGACTAAATTGATGAATTAGTCTATAGGCTCAAAGTCTCACGGGTCACACTACCAAATAACACAACTAACCCCAAAGATCCTACTGGATAGGAGTAATCATTCACGAAAAGGGGGTTTCAAGGGCGATCAGGAATGCGAACTAAACAGTGTGGTCACAACAATTTCAATATCATCAAGCAAACACATTTTTGCCACAAGGGATCCACAAGTATACACAACCAAGTCAGCCAACTGATCCACAAGGTCTTGGTAATCGTCATAGGAGGGGTTTTCAAAAACTTTTTTCTCTTTTTTTTTTTTGGGGGGGGGGGAGATGAAAACAATAAAGCACCCTAAGCAAGAGTGGATAGATGAAGAGAAGAGTTGAAAGAATTACCTCGCAGTCTTGTAATGCTCCACTCAACAGAAGTCCACTTGAAGCCAAGGGTTAGAAAATAAAATAAAATATATACAATGCACTACCTATCTATATGCTCTATCCTACATGCAAAAAGAAATAGAAGAAATAAAATAAAAATAAAAATAAAAACTAATGAAAACTAATGCATGCAAGGATGCAATAAACAGATGGATATGTACAAACCACCACAAACTACAAGCAGTCACCTAGCAGTTGGTGAGCTAACCCCCCATGCCGAAGCTCTTCATTGTCCCCAATGAAAAAGATAGGAAGAGATACAGAACAAGTGGGGAAGGGGGGGACAGAAAGCAGTCATTGGGCCCCATCGGGCCCAGGGGGAGGCCAAAAGGACGGGGGAAAGGGATAGAAATGGGTGGAGCTACCCTGGTCAAAGGGTAGAGTGGATGAAGAACCTGCCGGGGCGCCAAGGAAAGAGCGAAAACGTTCCTCCATCCGCCGAATCGTCTCGGACTGACGCCAAAGCAGTTTGTTCATCCGACGCCTTTCCGCAGACTCACGGGCCTCGCGAATGGCCCGCTCCTCCTCACGCTGAAGCCGCCGCAACTCCCTCTGCTCCTGGCAGTCAATATAACCGCGAAAATGGCTCACCCCCTCCTCTATGGAATCCATGCGTCCAGAAATGCGCTGGATATCACGGCTCATGCCACTAAAACCCTCTCTAAGACCCGATACCTCCAGTTGGAGGTTTGAGAAAGATTGAAGGAACGTGGGGTCCAGCGGCATATAAGATGCGGAGGAGGAGGACCCACCCATGGAATGAGGGAATGGTGGGTGAAGGGGTGGTGGTGGTGGAATAGGCTCATGGGAGGTAGGAGCTCCACTATCCTCGGCTGTAGCCTCGGGAGCCTCAGCGCCCTCGTCACTCTCCTCCGCACTCTCCTCGCCTTCCTCTCCCTCATCTAAATCCAGATCAGCGGCCAGCTGCTCCTCGCTGGGAAGAACAGTGGCCCTAATGATGCGCCCGTCGCAATTCCAGTTTCTTTTGTTTGCTACTGCGGTGCGCTGAGGATTGGGAAGGTTGAAAAGGATGGTCTTATGGTGGGGGTACCGAATAGTGTCACCTCTGGTATCTATGATATGCATATGATGCAGGGTACCAAGGTCGAGGTGACCACCTAAAAAGTGAGACTCCAGAGAAGAGAGTCTCGAGCTGCAGCCTAAAGCAATAGCAATGGCGGTAACGGTACCGCCAACGCTAAGGACGTTTCGGTTGCTAGGTTTGGCCACTTCCGCCAGGTGGCGGATAATGAAGGCCCCCGTATCAATAGGGGTACTGGACAGGGCGCACCAAATAATAAATAATTCAGCCTTACGACACCCATTCTGGGTATCGTTTCGGCTGAAAATAATGTTAGCGGTAAGGCGCTGAAGGTACCGTAAGTTGACATTACAAATGTCGGTAGCCTTCGCCTGTCTAGGGTCATAGACCCTGGGTCTCCCCCACCTATCGTGGTAGTCCTTCCGTTTGGAGCATGTAATGCTCAACCAAACGGGGTCAGGGCGCCATAAAGAGGGCACATCGCGATATGCCCCATCGGCCACCGGGAGTCGTAGAAGGTCGTTAAACATGCGCAGACTCATCCGGTGGTCAATGCTGAACATCCTAAAATAGATGGCAACCTCCTGACCATTGTACCGACCATCCCAATCAACAGCCAATGAACTCAAAAACTCAATCATCAATCGGTCGTACGAGGCATATTGCATGTTAATATATTCAGACCAACCCAAACGACCAAATAGAGTTAACATGTCATCTAGCATTCCTAAAGTCCGTAATGAGTCAACATGAAAGAATTTCTGCTCACTAGCATGCCTAGTGGCTAAAAGCTCATAACGTGACTTTTGCTCATCAGAAATAAAGTGCAAGCCCCTAGTACTAGCAGGTAATACAAGAGGGAAAGCATCTTTGGTACCTTGTGCCGCAGCAGGCGCAGTTGAGGACGATGTTGCTCTTGACGATTTCGTGGGGAGGGATGGACCCTTGGAAGGCTCCCCGATTCGCTTTCTTCCCATTGTTGAAATAATTGCAGATCAGGACTCAGAAGGAGATGAAAAGAGCAAGAGTAGGGTCAATTTCGGTCCCTACAACCTTGAACCTCAACAATGGAGGTTTTGGATTTTAGAGAGAGAAAGGGGGATGAGGTTTGAAGGACCTTGAGAGGAAAAGGGGAAGAATTGGTGGGGTAGAGTGAATGGGGGTCGAAAGATTGAAGAATTTGGTGAGAAATTGAGAGAGATTGAGAGGTAAGAGTGGAAGATAGAGTGGGGAGAGAGAGAGGGGGGACGCGCAGTAGAGAGAGAAAACGGGTGGGGGTCGAATGAAAGGAGGAGGAGGGAGGAGGAGGAGGAAGAAGAAGGAGTCGGGAATCCGGCAGGTTTTTAATGCGGCACGGTCGTGCCTAATGGCACGGTCACACCGTGCCAAATTGCTGTCGGCCCGTTCGTTTTTTCCTCTTTTTTTTTTTTGGGTGGAAGAAAGGGGACACGGGATGTCCCGAGGCACGCTGCCCCCGTGCCGCCCTTTTCCTTTTTTTTTTTTGAGGTTTTTTTTTTGGGGGGGTTTTTTGTGGGGTTGAAAGAGAATCGTGGCACGGTCGTGCCGTGGAGCACGGTCACACCGTGCCGTATCCCTGCTTCTGCGTTCCTGCCCCTTTTTTTCTCTTTTTTTTTTTTTTGAAAAGCAGTAAAGCTTGGGTTGCCTCCCAAGAAGCGCTTGTTTTAGGTCGTTAGCTTGACCCTTACCTCCAAATGGTAAGTAGGGGTGATGCGGGAGGTGTAGATACGGGGGTGTAGAATGATGGAGCAAGCTCGACTAACGCCCCAACATCAGCGGAGGTGGCCTCCGAAGTGGGTGAGATCAACAGCGGATCCCTACATGCTACGGGCCATATGTGGGGCCATCCATCCCCATCAAAAACCTCGACCTTCAAGGCAGTAACAGAAGGAGGGGTTGGAGTGGGCGCGACAGGAGAGGCAGAGGTGATGGGTGCTGTGGGGAAGCAGAAGTCCAACGTCTTCCCACATATCTCAAACGATATCGAGCCAGCCCTTACGTCTACCTTTGCCCCAGCGGTAGCCAGAAATGGCCGTCCCAAGATAATGGGAACGACAGAGTTGTCACCCATGTCTAATACCATGAAGTCACAGGGGGATGACAAACTTACCAACCTGGACTGGAATGTCCTCTAACACGCCTACAGGTCGTCTGACAGTACTGTCAGCGAGCTGTATGGTCATGGGCGTGGGGAGTAGATCTGTCAGTTGAAGCTTCTTGCAGAGGGAGAGAGGCATTAAGCTTACGCTGGCGCCCAAATCACAAAGGGCTCTTTCAATTCGCAAATCCCCTATGCAGCAGGGGATGGAGAAGCTACCAGGGTCATTCCGCTTCGATGGTGAGTCATTTTGCAAGATCGCGCTGTAGGCCTCTCCTATGGAGGGTACTGAAACTTCCTTGAGCTCTCTTTTCTTGGAGAGGAGCTCTCTCAAGAAGCTCAAGTAAATGGGCGTTTCCTTAAGAGCCTCCAAAAACGGAATACTGACGTGGATCCGTTTTAGCATGTCCAAGAATCTTGCGAACCGGGGCTCGAGCGGCAGTAGCTGGGAACACGTCAACCTCTGGGGATAAGGTGCAGGCACTCGATGAGGCTGGATCGGAAGTGAAGGACTAGGCGTGCCAGTGGAGCTCAAACTCTCATCCCCCTTCCTTTCTTCACCCTCCCTTGCAGAATTAGGATCGGAAACGACCTCCTGAAGAACCATCACTGGGCTCTCCTTAAACCCCTCACCTACCGAAGTGATGGCATTAACATGGCTCTTGGGGTTTGTCTCGGGCTGGCTAGGTAGGTGCCCGTGTGGCCTAGACAGGTGACTCACCTGCTGAGCTATCTGGGCGATCTGATTATCCATCGCCTTTTGATGTGCGGCCATAGCGTCGAACTTAGTGTTTAGTTGGTTGATCGACTCACTAAGAATTTCATTGGTCTTAGTTTGTGTCGCAATGAAACGCTCCATGATGCTTTCTAAGTTTGACTTGGATTGAGGAGGTGGAGGGGGTGGATTGTACGGGGCTCTATAGGGAGGATTGGGTGGTTGAGGCTGAGAGGCATTAGCCAGCGGGGGGTTATTGTTGCGGTAGGAGAGGTTTGGATGGTTTCTCCAACCGGGGTTGTATGTGTTTGAGTACGGGTTATTTTGTGGTCGTGGGCTGTAATTTTGGAAAGCATTAACTTGCTCCACTCCCTGAAGATGGGCTTGACAATCAGTAGCTTCATGCCCTTGAATACCGCATACTTCACAAAAGACCCCAACCGCATACATGGCACTAGATGGGTTTCCTGGGTGAGGAGTACCCATCCTATCGAATCTCTGGGCAAGGGCGTCAACCTTGCTTGCCAACATATCCACTGCATCGATCCCATAAACCCCGCTTGCCTTCTTCGGGGCTGCTCTCTCATTAGACCAGTGGTAGTTATTAGCAGCCATGTCTTCAAGCAGGGCTTTAGCAACCTCAATGGACTTTCCCATAAGTGCCCCACCAGCAGCAGCATCAATGGACATCTTCAGAGACTGATCGAGTCCATTGTAGAAAGTTTGAATGAGGAGCCAATCTGGGACTCCATGGTGAGGGCACTGGCGTTGCAGATCTTTGAATCGTTCCCACGCCTCATATAGAGATTCGCCATGCAGCTGGGCGAATGAAGTGATGTCAGCCCTTAGTTTGGCCGTCTTCCCTGGGGGGAAATATTTGCTCAAAAATGCCTTGGAGAGGGCATCCCAAGTGGCAAAAGCATTGGGCTCCTCATTTTGGAGCCAGTCTCTGGCTCTATCCCGCAGAGAGAAAGGGAAGAGCCTCAATCGAATGGCGTCGGTGGGGACCCCATTGAGCTTTATAGTATCACACTTCGCAAGGAAATTGCGAAGGTGCATGTTAGGATTCTCAGAAGGGTGCCCACCGAACTGGTCTCGCTCCACTAGCGAGATAAGGGCCGGGCGCAGCTCGAAATTGTTCACCTCAACTGCAGGGTTCACTATAGAAGAGGTGATACCCGACGACTGAGGCATTGCATAGTCCCTTAGGACGCGGTTGTCTTGCGCCGCCATGGTATATTCTGCTTGTTGCTTCTTTCGTGCGCCGCTTCGCTTGCGAGCAGTAGCTTCGATTTCAGGATTCAGGGGAAGTAAGTGGTGACTCCCCTGACTGCGCCTGTGCATACAAAGCCAAAACTATACCAAGCGTAAGCAGGCTCAAGCAAGAGTAAAAACAAGCTAGAAGGAGGAAAAGGGGAAAGGGAAAGAGGAAAAGAAAAAGGAAAAAGCCTAATCTCAAGCGTTTAAAATCGCTTTCGATGTTGAAAACAAACAAGTTCCCCGGCAACGGCGCCAAAAACTTGTTGTGTTAAAAATGTACCGCAAGTGCACGGTGCCAGTTGTAGCTAGCAAAGGCAAGTACGGGTCGTGTCCACAGAGAACTTAGTTTCAACCACCGAATCGATTTCTAATACTTAATCTAGGCGAAAGTCGAGTGAAAGTTGGTTTAACTGATTCTAACTCTATTTGGTCTAAGTCAATTATGAGAAGGGAATCCTGGATTGGGGTTCACCGCACTGTGACGTTCATTGGAAAATAAACTAGGTCGTGTGAATCTGCCTGCAAGATAATTGAAATGGAATTATTATCGGTTTAAAGCATCTACGCCTACTTTCGAAGGTCATTAGACTGATCAAGCTAACCTAGTTGTCTACTTTCGTGAAACTAGAATAACAAAACCACAAGATCATGTAATTTCAATTCCCAATTGCACCCCCAACTACTTTCGTGTCAGGTAATTCAATTGCTCACAAAGCTACTCTAAGTAAAGGACCTAACTTTCGTTAGTCTCCTAAACCCTAATTAAGAACATGAATAAAACCCTCTCAGGCAATTCATCGAACACCTGACATGCTAAGTGAGAATTCAATTATACTCTGGCGTAATTCACAAAAACCTAGAATTAACAATCCAATTTACATCACAGGGGCTACACCCAATCCAAGATTAAGGAATTTAGCCGCTAAACATGATTCTAAACGACATCTCAATCAAGAACATACACATACCAAGAATAGGAATACTTGAATTAAGACGTAGAGGAAAAAGAAGAAGAATATACTCTGTATATAATCTGCAGCAGTAATCTACCAAAAGCGTAACCAAATTCAATCCAAAGCTTCGAATTAAAATTGCAATAAAAATAGACCTAGGAACCCTCAAATCGCCCCTTTTCGAGAGAGAGGAAAAAAAAAGGTAGAATCCAAAAAAACTCCCGAATTACAATGCCAAAGCAGCGACAAAACAGCGACAACTAAAGTGGCACGGTCGTGCCACTCGGCACGGGGTCCCCGTGCCACTTCTCTGTCTTTAGCTTCTTCCCTTCTTTGAGCGTGCCACCTCGCCTGGAGTGACCGTGCCTCTTATTTTAACTCAATATTGATCCTTTTTGCTTCAATTTGGCGCGGCATTAGCTTGTTTTCCTCATTTATTCAAGTCAGGCTCCTGTAAACACAAAAACACGACTTTTAGGCAGATTTGAGATAAACAATGAATAATCGACCTCTAAACTCACAAAATTATACCAGAAACTGCCGAGTTAATAGGTGAAAATCATGCCTAAAAGTGTGTAAAATATAGGTTTATCATACATCACATATTCTTCACTAAATGCAAAACTTTTAGTTTAGGAGAAATTAACTTATGGCCCACACAAAGAACTATCACAAATACAAGGGTCATAAACACATCCTGGTGGACTGGCGATGCCCACTCAAGGTGCCAACCAGGGATCCAATACTCTAGAGTACGTAGATGCCCTCAAAACAGAAACTGTTGAGTCACATTCACATCCTGGAATACCAGGGACCCATACAGCTCCCAAATAACACAAACTGAAAAGTCAATTGGCGGACCGGGCAGTACCCAATCAAGGTATCAACTAACGACTCATATAGCTCCAAATACAAAGAGAACTACTTCTATGGGAATAGCTCTAGAACTCTCTGTAACAGCCTAAACCAAGACATGAACCTTTTTCCCCAAAACATAATTTATTAACTTTGAAGAAATTTTGATTCATATCAGATACCAAAATATACTCAAGTCATAATCCAACTCCAAATGATTTTCACAAACTTCCTATGCTTCATCACATAATCGACATATTTAGGAAGCTCAACAATGGCATTTTCACATCTCTTTCATGGAACAAACATACAAATAGTACATATTTAAACTAAATAAGTTCATTTAACTCACAAATTTATAAATTATAGCATACACATCCAATATTCATCAACTTTTTTAGGAAATTGGCAAATAATATGTAGATCCTAACATAAAAATTTCAAGGTTGTTCTCCAAGCCGGTAATTCCCAGCAATTTAAACAGCAAGCCGAAAATATAAAAAAAAAATCTGGGGATTAAATTTAAAAATTCATAACTTGTGGCATACGCAGCCAAAAGTCACAAAAATTAACGACCAAACACCCAATATCATAAGGAATCTACAGTAATATTTTTATAATTTTTCTCCAAGCAAATCCTTCAAACAAATGAAAATAGTAACTAAAATTCTGCACCCAAAATAGGACAGTTTCCAATCAAAAATCCGTAACTCACAAATTACGAATCCAAAATTTATGAAACTTCAAAAAAAATTGCCATATAACAAGTAGATTCTACAGGAAAAGTTTCATAATTTTTCCCCAACCCAATAGCTCGCAATAATTCCAAACACCATCTAAAATTTTGCACTGAAGACAGGGCAGATTCGATCAAAATTTCATAACTTATAAATTACACATCTAAAATTCATGAAAATTTATCAAAAGTTGCCTAATATCCTGGGTAACCTACAGTAAAAATTTTAGGATTTGTGGTGCAGCCAATAATTCACAGAAAATCTAATAGTAGCCTACTATCTGCGATATCCGAAAATTCACCCCCATTTTTCTACCATATTATTCAACCAAATACAAGCAATCAACCCAAAAATCCAAAGCGTAGCATGTATATGAACAAACCCACAATACAAATATCAATCCAAAACACTCCCCTAACCCTAAAATCACAAATCACCATAAAAATGTAAGTTGTGGGTTTCTACCAATTGAAATTAGAGTTCTAATCTACTAAACCCTAAAACCTCATATTCAAAGTTTCAATTCGAATTCAATTTTACAATTTCGAATAGGAATCTCAAATTTAATCTTCCCCTAATCAATTTTAGGTTGAAGAAGAGCAAAAATTACTCACCTTGAATTGATTTCAAAATCAAAATCTTAATCTCCTCCTCCTTCTCCTCCTCCTTTTCTTCTTCTTCTTCCCTCCTCTCTGCCTCTCTTTCCCCCTCTGTCGTGGTGTTTGAGTTTTGGGGCAAGAAAGCAGAGAAACCCCCCCTTTTTGATAAACATCACGTGATAAATATCCCCCTCCCCTTTTTAGTTTGTTTTCCTTTTTTTTAAATTGACTCTCTCTCCTTTTTTCCCCCTCTTTCCTCTTTTTTTTCCTTTTTTTTGAAAAAAATAAAATCTTAGCAGAACTATACCATAATTAATTATTGCCAAACGTAATCATATGAACTTAAATCACACATATATATCGAAATAAAACACTTAAAATACATAAACATAAAACACGCATTCATATATTAATCGAAATTAGTAACTGAAATTTTCGAGACGTTACAAGCCTACTCATTTTGTCTTAGCCCACAAGGCAAGTCCAGCATGTCGCTTAACAGATTCAGAGCCAGAGTCAAAATATGAGACAAAAGTAAAAGATATATTATTATAAGAATCATTTAAATCAAAAATAATGAAATCTCCTTTCAGTGTTACATGACCAAATAAATTGCCATTATAGAAAAGGCTAAACCGTTAGGATGAAATCCAAAAGTAAATGTAATCTTATTAAAGAAACATAAGATACTAAGGAGCATCGCAACCTAGGTACATATAGAGCGTCATAAAGAAGTGGCTTATTTCCTCCATGATGTTTGAGTTGGTATGTTCCTACAGTCCCTTTTGCCTCTCTGTCCTCTCTCTAGTCCCGAACATAGAGCCCTTAGCTCCTCCATCACTTTGGCCAACTTCATCCATACCAACCCTCTCTTTTTTGGGAAACCATCGAGGTGCCTAAAATTATTGCCCCACATGATGAACCCCCTAACCCAACCTTCGAAGACAAAAGGTCCATGCGTTGTGACACCTTTTGCGTTAAAACCGATGTCACTCAGTTGTAGATTAGCTAAAGTCGAGTCCCTTAGCACCACCCACTCTGCCAATGCACCCCTGACGCAACGGCATATGGGCTTCACACGTACCCTACATGATGGTGTTTGTGGATTTCTTTCCGGCATTGCTTAGATTAGTCGTTCGGGAAGGGAAAGGAGGTAGAAGGAAGCCTTCGTCGAAGGTGCGTGGGTGTTACGTGCCGCCCCTCCCCGGGCATTCTGATGGGTTAGGTCTCGATCCTTGTACCCTTTTTTTGATTAATATTTTTTATTCTATTTCAGGTGAGATGGGGCACCGTGTAGGCCACAAGGTCTCACTAGAACATCATCGTTGTGCCCACAAAATCCACAGCAACAATGGCAGAATTTTTTTTTGAGGGGTGGGAGACCAGGCTGGCTTATGGGTTTTTCCAGCCACAAAGGCCATGCGTCTACTTCTAGGGCCAGAAGGTCTGGGGTCAAAACTTTTAGGGTTAGGGTTTCATTGATACACACATCACGTAAAAACTTTTATCAATTAATAGCAAAATTGAATCAATTTAGATGAACTAATCAGTGAATCTAGACTAGGATTATCTGGTTAAGAGGTCTGAGCATTCATAGGCGCACAAAAACTTTATAAATCAACCAGAAGATAGTTGAACCTTACACAGAAGCATGCCTTTGTTAGCAAGCATAATTGCAAGATTAAAACCGAACTAATCAAAATCTATTTGAATGATTATCGTTCTAGGCATGTTAAGTCCACAAAACGAACGCATTCATCAATTGTATTGACTAAATATCAATCTTTAGTTTATTCTCGAACAGACAGTAATTATAATTATAGAAGCATGCTTTAGAGTAACCAAGTTGCATAATTACGATAATTAAACAACTAATCATATAGACATATTACAAAAGCCAAGCATGCTTAGAATGAGTTAGATTTGACAGATTATGAGTAGATTAATCAAGACTAATCCAAATAGTTACGGCTCTGATGCTACTAATTGTTGATAGAGGACTGACCTTAATGTGAAATGGACAACTGAAATTAGACCACATATTCTAAATATCGTTGGAAGGCGCATACTAGAGTCACCCTGAATGTCACACCCTAAACACGAATCCCACTAGATGGTAAGGAGGCCATGAGAGAGGAGTACATGAGACTTTGAGCTCTCTGTGTTTGATGTGTGAATAATTGATCCCTTAACCTCTTTATATAGGTTAGGGTTAATGAGGGTTATTGCCTCTTAGCGACTTAAGTAGCTGTCGATCCTAATAACATTAGAGCCGGCCAACATTACTTTTCCAATCTGATGAGATTTTACACACAAACTGTAATATGGTTGATTCTGAATTTTAAATAGTACAATGTTATTTGCAATTTTTTTCTTAATATAAATATGCAGGTTTTTACCATTAATTATATGAATTATAGGGTTGTTGACTTTTTAGTACCCCGAGGTTGATGACATTAATTTTTCTGACCCTCACCTTTTTACGTTAATTTTTAAATACCCTGACCGTTGTAAGTAGTGAATTATAAGTACCAAAAATTTTAAACTCCGATGAGAGGGTAACGTGTCAGTTATTTTGTGGTTGAAGTATTTTGTAGAGTACCTATTTTATCCTTCTTCTAATCTCTATATGTAGGTTAAGTAGTTGAATAAGTAGCTCCTTATTTAAAAACCTACAACCCAACCTACCCCACCCAAACCCACCCCACCCGACCTCCTATCCTCCCAACGCCACCTAGTATTGTGCTCTCCAGAGTGTGCGTTGAAGAACATGAAGGTAGAAGATGAGTATAATTTAAGTTTTGTTAAATATTGTTATGTATCAAATGTTTGAATGCCCTAAATTCGCAAATGTGCTGCTAATGGTTTCCTGTAATGGCTACTGCGTAGAGAAGGAATAATGGAAGGGTCTAGGAGTTATTGGAGTGGAAACACATGCCCTAGATATTATGTTGAGCCTGAATTGAAGTATGCAATATTGAGATCGTAAAGGAACCCGGGTCACCCTTATTATGAGTGTAGGAATTATATGGAGTTTCTGATGTGGGCTAGTGCAAGGGCAAATCTCCCAAAAGAGAAAGAAGTAGGAGGCCATGGGAGACGCATGAAATTGCAAGGCAATGAAGAGGCTGTAGAAGAGGAGAAACAGAGCACTACTGTATGATAATTTTAAGTAAAAAATAAAAGCCGCTAGTGTACAGGTTTCGCTGTAGTACTTGAGGGTCATTTCCACAGGGACGACGGAAGAGATTTAGGTCACTAGTCAAACTAGGGAAGTAAACTAGTCTATGCATGATTCTAAACTAATATTAAAGCCATAACAATTGAAACCGTTGATTACAAATAAATCTAAACTAACATCACATAATACCAAATCTAATCAAACAAGAGTCATTCTAGTGCTATTCAAGAACTTTCAAGCAAGTGGGATTCGAAATTTCATCATTGAACACTTAAAAACACTCCCTGAGTCATTTTATCATTCGAAATTTTAAGCAATATAAGATTTCAAGAGCACTCGAGAACACCTAAAACTTCACCTTTGGAAATCACCAACCTCCCATCTTTAAAGTCAAAATAGAGGCACTAATCATGGGAGAGGAAAACAGGAGATCAACATCAATCAATCCTGAAGCAACAAACATCCAAAATCGAACCACAATATGCTCTAACATCACATTCATAAACTATTCATAACTATCAAAATATGCTCTGCTAACATCGAAACATCATTGATTCCACTAAGTTAAGATAACTAGAAAATGAGCATGTTCTTGGTAAGAACCCAAACCATTCATAAAGCATAAAGCATAAATGAAGTATAAACTTCATCAATATCATCTACGTATAAATACTATTCATCATCAATCAGGCGAACCATTCATAAGCATAAAGCAGAATCCAAACCATCAAAATTGAAAACTAAGCTACTACTAGTATCCAAACCATGCATGAACCATCAAAATATCATCTATCATTAATTCAATTAAGCTACTATCATTCATAAGGCATAAATGAAGTTTAGGATTCAAACCCAAACCATTCTTGGAGCAGAACAGTGAACAGGGCCTTGAACTGAGGAGAAGGCTAAGTTTCATCTACCCAAATCAGAAGGGAGCTTTACCTATCACCATCAATGGTGGAAACACCATTATTGTGCTCAACCAGATGAAAACAAGGGAGGGGGGTTGTGACTAAAATTCAACAAAACCACATCCAAATCTTATAAAAACAAACTAAAATTGTGAATTACAATCGAAAAACACAAAATTGTAGCATAATTACAAAAATTTGGAACCATAAACCGATCTAAAACCAAACCCTAACTCCAAATTTTCAATCCCTAACTCTGAAAAATCGAAAAACACATATGAAATTCAAGCTTAAACTTCAAAAATTAAAACTAATTCAACCCTAAAGACCTCCTAACCTCTTTTCTAGTGCTGGTACTCTTCAATTTGTACTCAGCTTCCCTTCAATTTATGCCCTTGATTTTGCTTGTGCCGTGGATGGTGGGATGAGGATGTAGGTGTTGATTGAGGCATGAAATACAGTGCAGTGCTGGCGTTTGATGGATGAAGATGATGAGCTGTTGAAGAGAGAGAGAGAGAAGAGAGCTGAGTTAGAGAGATAAAAGATGAGGATGAGAATGGCGAGACAGGAGAGGGGGGTTTCGGGTTTCAGGTACCCGAGAAGAGAGAGAAGGCGAAATGAGGGGAGGGAAGTTTAGGTGGGCACGTGAGGCGCGCGTGAGGTCTGGGTAGATTTAGGTTTTATTTCCTTTTTTTTTCTTTTCTCTCACTTTGGGCTAAACAAAATAATGGGCTTCAAGATTGGGTCGGGTTTGAGTAATCTAGCCCGCCGCTTTATTTCCGGCATTTTTCATCTCTTTTCGCATTTTTTTCACTTTTTTTTATTACCTAGAAAACAAAATAAAATCAAATAAAAACCTAAAAATAACAATTATAACGAGCATGACTCACGTGTAAAAAAAACACATTTTTTGCACGAATAAGTATCCCCACCCTAAGATTTTGCTCGTCCTTGAGTAAAACAAATTATACCAACTAAAAGAAAATGAAAAATAAGAAAAAGAAAGTCCAAACTCAGTGTCATAGGAATCACAGTTGCATTTAGTGTATGGAACAAACTATTCAAACCTCTCGGTCTCCCAAGCGGACGAGTGAGATCTCGTAAGAGTTTTCAAGTAAAATACCCACAAAAAGTATTTCAAAAAGAAAAGAAATTTTTTTAAAATTTTTCTGAAAGCTAATATGCAGAAAATTTGGCAAAGATATGCACACGTTCTAATCAACTAAATCACCCATGTAACCAAGTTATTGACCTACATATGCACAGAATGTACTTCAACGTCCTCTACTGCATAAATGACATCAAAACACTAATTTTTCACCCATCGAATGTCAAGATTCTGAATCCATCCTAGTGCTCGTGTACAAGTGTATTATTTTCCTAAGGCTTAGATTTACCAAAATTAGACACAATCCCACTTGACTGACACAACTACATTATTATCATATTAACATTGGAATTAAGCTTTTCTAGTAGCAATATTGCCTCAAAGGTTAACACCTAGTACCACGTGCCTTAAAGGGTAACGCCCAGTAGCGAACATCTCAAAGGAATACTTGTCATTTCCAATTTTATTTCGTCTCTTTTTCTTTTTCTCTTCTTTATTCATAATATATATTTTTTTTAATTTCATTTTTTCATACTAATCATGTCACAAGCAAGTGGGAGAATCATTCATGGAAGTCTAAGACCTAAAGATAATGATGAAGGAATAAACAAGGATTGGATTAGACAATCTATACTGAACAACTAGAGCTAGAATTAGGGCTTAGAATGACACACCGAGGAAGGAAAATTTTTCGTGGACATCCTACTTATATACAACCTAATACCCAAAGCACAGGGGATTTAAGCTAATTAGATATAGTACAAATGTTCCTCAAAACAAAACCAAAATCTTTTTTGAATTTTCAAAATTTTTCAAAAAAAGTATGTGCACATGGGTACCCCAAAATACCCCCACACCAAGATTTTGCTTGTCCTTGAGTAAACCAAACTACACTAACTAAAAGAAACTGAAAAATAAGAAAAAAAAAACTCCTAACTCACTGTGGTAGAAATCACCATTGCATTTAAGTTTTAACGTATGCAACAAGCCCTTTAAACTCCTCCGTCTCCCAAGTGGACGAGTGAGATCTCGTGAGGGTTTTCAAGTGAATAAAAATTATTTCAAAAAGAAAAGAATTTTTTTTTTTTAGTTTTTCTCAAAGCTACTATGTACAAAATTTTGGAAAGATATGCATACATTCTAGTCAACTAAATCACCCATGTAACCAAGTTATTGACTTGCATATGCATAGAATGTACTTCAAAGTCCTCCACCCCATAAATGACATCAAAACACTAATTTTTCATACCATTGAATATCAAGATTTTGAATCCATCCTAGTGCTCGTTTGTAAGTGTATCATCATCCCAAGGCTTAGATTTATCAGAATTAGACTCAATCCCACTTAACTGACACAATACATTATTATCATATTAACATTAGAAGCAAGCTTTCCCAGTAGCAATATTACCTCAAAGGGTAACACCCAGTAGCACGTGCCTCAAAGGGTAACGCTCAGTAGCACAAGCCTTAAAGGGATACTTATCATTCCAAATTTTGTTTCATCTCTTTTTCTTTTTCTCTTCTTTATTTATAATATATTTTTCTTTTTTTTTCTTTTTTTTCAAAGTAATCATGTCACAAGCAAGTGGAATAATCATTCATAGAAGCCTAAAACCCAAAGATAATGATGAAGGAATAAACAAGGATTGGATTACATAATCTATACTGAACAACTGGAGTTATAATTAGGGCTTAGAATGACACACCAAGGTCGGAGACTTTCACGCGCATCTTACTTATATACAAGCTAATACCTAAAGCACAGGGGATTTAAGCTAATCAGACATAGTACAAACGTCCCTCAAAACAAAACCAAAATCTTTTTGGATTTTTCAAAAATTTTCAAAAAAAGTATGTACACATGGGTACCCCAAAATACCCCCACACCAAGATTTTGCTCGTCCCGAGTAAAACAAACTAAACTAACTAAAAGAAAATAAAAAAAAGAAAGTCCTAACTCACTGTCGTAGGAATGACGGTTGCATTTAGCGTATGCAACAAGCCCTTTAAACCCTTCGATCTTCCAAGTGGACGAGTGAGGTATCGTGATGGTTTTCAAGTGAAATACCCACAAAAATTATTTCAAAAAGAAAAGAAAATTTTTTTGGTTTTTCTCAAAACTAATATATACAAATTTGGGAAAGATATGCACACATTCTAATTAAATAAATTACCCATGTAACCAAGTTATTGACCTGCATATGCACAGAATGTACTTCAAAGTCCTCTACCCCATGAATGACATCAAAACACTAATTTTTCACCGCATTGAACATTAAGATTCTGAATCCATCCCTGTGCTCATGTGCAAGTGTATCATCATCCTAAGGCTTAGATTTATCAGAATTAGACTCAATCCCACTTGACTGACACAATTACATTATTATCATATTAACATTAGAATCAAGCTTTCCCAGTAGCAATATTGCCTCAAAGGGTAACACTCAGTAGCACGTGCCTCAGAGGGTAACGTCCAGTAGCGCATGCCTCAAAGGGATTCTTGTCATTCCAAATTTTATTTCATCTCTTTTTTCTTTTCTC
This sequence comes from Carnegiea gigantea, assembly GCA_029747015.1. NCBI lineage: Eukaryota > Viridiplantae > Streptophyta > Magnoliopsida > Caryophyllales > Cactaceae > Carnegiea > Carnegiea gigantea. The sequence continues at coordinate 37,391 of JAKOGI010001145.1, forward strand.
TTCTTTATTCATAATATATTTTTCTTTTTACTTTTCATTTTTTCAGAGTAATCGTGTCACAAGCAAGTGGGAGAATCATTCATGGAAGTATAAGACCTAAAGATAATGATGAAGGAATAAACAAGGATTGGATTGCACAATCTACACCGAACAACTGGAGTTAGAATTAGGGCTTAGAATAACACACTGAGGCCGGAGACTCTTCACACACATCCTACTTATATACAAGCCAATATCCAAAACACAGAGGATTTAAGCTAATCAGACATAGTACAAAAGTCCCTCAAAACAAAACCAAAATCGTTTTGGATTTTTTACAATTTTTAATAAAAAGCATCTATACATGGGTACTCCACCCCCACACCAAAATCTCATAATGTCCTCATTGGGAGTAGAACAAACACATAAAGACCAAAAGAAAAATCTAAAAAGAAAACATATGCTCAAAACTAAAAAACAAGACCCAAAGCTAAAACAACAAATTATAGAACAAGAAAAGCATCCAACTATATAAAAAGAAACTGGAATAAAACAAAGAAAGAAGAAAGAGAGAGAAGAAGGGGAGAAGAGAAGAAATTTCTAGCAAACCAGGTCGATTGCCAAGTACACCCAAACTATTTCAGATCACAATCACCGATCATGGCTCAGTTCGTGGAGTATCAGACATTCCACATCTTCTTGGCCCAGTAGCTCCAAAAATTATTTGAAACGTTGGCCATTCAGCACCACTCTGAGGATCCTGAATTTCAACTGCATCATCGGGAAAAACATGTGAGACAATATAAGGACCCGTCTATCAGGTTCTCAATTTCCCTAGAAACAGATGGAGCCTAGAGTTATACAAGAGTACTTTCATTCCCGGGACAAACTCTTTTCTAAAAATATATCGATCGCGAAACAACTTCACCCTCTCTTTGTAAGATCGAGCACTCTCATATGCCTCAGCTCTAATCTCATGAAGCTCACTCTGTTGCAGCCATCTCTCCTTACCTGCCTCAGTCAAGTCATAATTGAGCTTCTTAATGGCCCACCAAACTTTATGCTCTATTTCCATAGGTAAATGAAAAGGCTGACCATAAACCACCCTATAAGGTGACATACCTAAGGGAGTTTTGAAAGCCGTCCTATATGCCCAAAGAGCATCCACTAGCTTGTCAGCCCAATCTTTCCTATTCGTACTCACTGCTTTTCTAAAATCTGCTTGATCTGCCGATTGGACACTTCAACCTGGCCACTAGTTTGGGGATGGTAGGGAGTAGCAAGCCTATGGACTATGGAATGCCTCTTCAATAAGGCATCAAATGATCTATTATTAAAATGGGTGCCCTAATCACTAATGATAGGACAGGGCATACCAAATGGAGCAAAGATGTTCTCCCTAAGAAATTTCACAACAACTTTGGCTTCATTGGTCCTAGAAGGGATACCTCAACCCATTTAGAAACATAGATCACAGCTAATAAAATGTACTCATTCTCAAAGGAAGATGAAAATGGTCTCATAAAGTCATACCCCACACATCAAAACCTCTACAACAATGATGGGGTTCAGTGGCATCATATATCTCCTATTTATTCTATCCAACTGCTAGCATCTAGAGCAACTCTTGTAGTACTCAAATACATTTTTAAACAAAGTGGGCCAGTAAAAATCACATTGAAGAACCTTGGTTGCTATCTTCCTACCGTCAAATTGTCCCCCACATGCCTGATCATGACAAAAACAAAGGACGCTTATCACTTCATGGTCAGGAATGCACCTCCTAAAGACTTAGTTAGAGTAGTACTTAAACAGATAAGGGTCATTGCAAACAAAGAATTTCATAACGTGGAAAAATCTCTCTCTATCATTCTTAGTCCAACCACCAGGGATCCTACCAGCAACTAAGTAGTTCACAATATTAGCATACCAAGGATCAAGGTGAGCAGCATACAATTGCTCATCAGGGAAGAGCACTCAGAAATACTAGACTCACTGTCTCTATCATAGAGGATCCTAGGCAGATGGTCAGTTACAAGGTTTTTAGAACCTTTCTTATCCTTGATTTCACAGTCAAGTTCTTGCAAAAAAAAAATCTATCTCACAAGTCTAGGCTTAGTATTCTTCTTGGAAAGAAAGTGCTTAAGGGCAGAGTGATCAGTATAAACAATCATATGTGACCCAATCAAATAGGATCTAAACTTTTCAAAACCAAAGACCGTAGCCAAAAATTCTTTCTCAGTAACAGTGTAATTCAGCTGGGCATCATTTAACGTGTGACTAGCATAGTAAATAACATGGGGTTTCCTATCAATACACTGTCCTAACACAACCCCAATAGCATAATCAGATATTGTGGTCACTAGGGGTTGTTCTCTTGGCCTCCCCCTGCGTTTCTACCCAGTGCTATTAGAGAGAGCTGCCTCTTTTCTGGTCCTGGTGGAAGGTTTGTTTCCTTGGCCTGTGCAAATTGCTGAATTGTGTTATAGGCCATTATAAGTGCTGTAACTTATTGCTCTACTCGTAGTAGGCTGCTTTCTTCCTACTTTAGGACCCTTTACCTTATCCTTTGCAATTGGTCCTGATTTTTTGACCACAAAAAGGGGATCACGCAAAGGCCACTTGAAGGTAGGCTAGAATCTTTCATCCTTAATTGGGTAAATAACGCCACTATAGATTGCTCTATACATCTCCACAGAGTAGTATGGATTATACCAATCTTTCAGTTTGTAATTGAACCACAAGAGGCATCTAGGAGCATGCTTACAAGCCATGCTCCTTATCTCCCAAGACCGGCAAACACACTTCTTCAACTTCAAGTCCACCATATAATTTATCCCCTGATGGTCTTGCACATCAAATTGCATGTGTCCATTTGGCATAACTTCACAAGTCTAAGCTTTCTTTCTATCTTTTCCAGCTTTTGTTTCACTCTTGGTACAAATGTCCCTTCCCAGCTCTCTGCCTCACCTTTCCTTTTAACAATCCATGTCATTACTTGCTTCCCAATGCCTTCAAGCAAATTAAGAATGGGTTTCTCCCTTAATGTGTTGATAACCTTATTGAAACTCTCTACGAATTTAGAAGAATCATCTGGAGATGCTGTTGATTTATCAAACAAATACCTAGCCCAATGCTCTTTAGGTTTCTTCATTAACCAAGCATATGCTGCTGGGTTGGCTTCCTGGAGCTAATGAAGCGCCTCCGCACTGTCCCATATGTTGTAGGCATTTCTAGCTTTCCAAAGGAGTATCTTCAGCTCAGGGCCTAGAAATTTCCTCTTTAGGTTTCTCTTAAGGTGGACAACACATATTCTCCTTGAACAGTTAGGCAAATACTCTTTTTAAGCATGAACAACTCCTTGTCAAAAAAAGGTAATACAAAATTAATGAAGCAAAGCAGTATAATTATAGGAAATGTAGTTAAAAAAAAGTCGGAGAGTTATTACCTTGCATCTGTCTGATAACGTTGCCCATTTACCATGGCGTTCTACTCCCAGAATTTACAGCAAAGTAGTAAAAAAAATACCCCTAATTGTCATTGTTCTCAGATTCAACAATAGCCAATGCCAAAGGATAGTAGTGATTCTCTACATCCAACCCCAATGCTGTTAAGAGTACACCCTTGTATGGCCCATTCAAATGAGTCCCATCAACCCCAATGATAGGTCTATATCCCTTCAAGAATCCATCTATTACCCCTTTTAAACTGATGAAACATCTTTTGAATCTTAGTTTGGGAGGCACACTATCACTATTTTCAGTTTACATATTAGCAAGTTGAGGATTATCCCAAGTAATGTAAGCATGACTTCCAGGATTGGTTTTCTTCACCATCTCAATATAATGAGCTAACTTTGTATATAAAAGGTCATGCGTCCCCTCAATTTGGAACAACATCATCCTTGTTACTCTCCTGGCAACATGTTCCTTTAATTGCACTGAATAATTCTTTAGTACTGTGTCTTCAATGTCCTTGGCATCCATGTCACCTCTTAGACTAAATTCATCAATCAAGTTTTAGGAAACCTAAAGTGAGTTTGCCATAGGATTGTTTAGTAGCCTCGGACGGTTCTCAAGATAATTCTGTGTCAAGGTCTTAACTTGAAAAGTCCTCCTATTGAGTAACCTTGATGCATGTAGTCTCCATGGACACTTTGGCTGTGCACACCTAACTGTGTACCTATACCCAGCATTTTTAAGAATGATAAGGTTAAATCCCTCTTGAACACAATAATCCCTAACTACTTTCATACATTGACTCTTGTTAGTGAACATATCCCATTTCCTAATTTTAATCTTCCCAGTAGGCTCAGGCATCCATAGTTGCCCCTGATACATCGTGTCATTGGGATGTACTACCCCTACATCATCATCACTATCAGAGCAGTAATAATCTCTAATTTCACCTACAATATCTTCCTCTTCTAGTGAGGTTTAAGAATCACAAGGGCCATCTTCACCAACATATTCTTCAAAGTCAATGCTCCAACAATCATCCACAACAAGAGCTTGCTTACTCTTCCTCAATTTAGCAGCCATGTAGGAACATCTGAGTTTATAATAAAGGTAAAAGGACTAGGAGCAGGGTAAGAGTTCATTGCTAATGTGGGGGTTGAGTCAGGGATCATTGATGAGGTGGGGTCAGAGTCAAGGATCCATCCTAATGCAAGGGTGGACTTAGAAGGAGTGTGATTTGGGGCTGGGGGTCAGGAAGTATAACTGTAATAGAGGTGGGGGCAACAACATAAGATGCAGGAGTGGGGTCATTTAAAGTTGAAAATGGCACATTCAAGTCAAACTCGAAAAGCTCGCGAGAAGTGGGGTCTCTTGGACCACCAAAAACTAGTGTAAGGAGGGGGGACTATGCGAATGCTTGGCTTCAGTGCCCTCCATTTGCAATGTAGTTGTGCCCCTATAATGGAGTTGACTAAGTATGAACCCATCAATGTCTGCATTATCACAACCTCTTCATCCCCCTCCAAATTAGTCACACCTTCAGTATTCTCATTGGGAAAGACTTCCATTACATCATCATCATCACCAGCCAAATCTTCTTCACTAATCTGAGGATTACTTTGGGTTAGTTCCATCTCATCAACTTGCTTTTTTTTCCTCCTCTAATGTATTAGCTAATCCACAAAGTTTAATAGGTTTCACTGCCTCTTTCATTTCTAGTTTAACTATATCTTCGTCGTCCTATAATTCTAGCAATTCTAACAAAGAATTGTCATCATCAATGAACCAAACTAGCTTCTTTGTACAAGTTATTGTGTAATAGGATGAAAAATATCATGGAGGTTTAATTTTCTTCTCTGATCACAAAAACCACTTTGCCATGTTAAATAACTCAAGCCATAGCATTTGATTAGGGTCAATGTATCTCATTTCTAAGATCTCCCCTTTGTATGTCACATGAAGCATCTTCAACCCCATCTTGCTTGATCTACAAAATTGGAAAATAGACACTCTTATGTCATATTATTCCCAGTTTCTACAATTAAACATAGAGAAAAATACCTAATCATTTTCAATGAGATTCAAACTGTACTTTTAATTTCTTGAAATCTTCTATTTTGAATTTTATGTCCCACACAAATCCCATAAGTATTCCTCATGTGATGAAGCATTTTCAAGGGTCAACAGTACAACTTTCATGGCCTTCTGTTTCTCAAGCAACCACGCACAGTGTCATTCTTTCTCAATCAACACCACAGAAAACACTAAATTGTGATATAAACCATTCACATCCATAACATGTTTATTAGTCAGTGTTACACTGATTACTAACACAAGCCATAATTCTTATCCTAATCTACAATACCTACAAGGGTTTAACAGGGAGCATACCTTTTCAAAACTTTCACAAATAATTCTTAACTTGGACAGTAGCAGTCTTCAGTCTTCTGTCTTCAATTGTTTCTTATATTTATCTAAGTAGGAGTGGCATTTCAATCTTTACTGCTGGACTTCCAATCATGCAGCCCATGGTGGGGTGAAGGTTTCGATGTTGTTGGGAAGAAGATGAAGTGCTTGGCTTCTCTCTCTCTCTCTCTTCCTTTTACTTGAAAAACATTAGAAGTTTTTTGAATTGGGTTGGTGGCAAATATCGGCAAACATCATGTTGACGTGGAGTCAAATAAAGTGCATTTCTATCATTCACTTGCTCTTCATTTTTTAATTTAGTTTCAAAACTTCAGGGTATTTAAAAATTAACATGAAAAGGTGAGGGTCAAAAAAATTAATATCATTAACCTTGGGGTACTAAAAAGTTAACAACCCATGAATTATAACATGCAATGCATTAATATGTTATGCATCTTTCAATTTTCAAAGTTATTAAAAAAAAAGTCAACTTTGTATAAATGTAACATAAAAGACATAAATATAAATCATGTCATTTTATGTATACTTAATCATTTGTGTTGACTAAAAATGTTTGAAGTGGTTTCATCATAGTAGCTTCCTTTTATCTATGTAGATACATATCAAAGCCTTTTTACCTCTTTTTTAATTCCTTGTTAAGTAGAGATTGCTCATTCATTGCACATAAGGGTTAGGTTCATTTCATAAAGAAAAGAGGTGTGCGCTCACCAATTATATTTTATACTTAGTAGGTTCGTTATCTCTTACTTAAGGCAGAGGTGCGCCATCCTATGCTAAAACAACTTTTGCATTTTGAAAAGGAGTCTATTCTTTCATTGCAAGACTCAAATTCATAATGCATAGGTTTATTACTTACAATAAAAAAATTAAATTTGGATATTAACTACCTATTTGTACTTTTCATTTTTTTGAATCCTTACAACAAAGGAAAATTATTCTCTCAACTTTTTGCAAGATAAATATGAGCTCTTGTTTTGAAAGGGGAAAATAAAAGTTCAAAAACAGCAATAACAACAAGCGCCACTAGTGTAGGTCTCAGCTTTAGTGGTGTTTGACCCGATCCAGAGGTAAGCAGTCTTATCCCTCTAAGCAGCCCTACTAGCAGAGAGGCGAATTGTTCTAGATTCATAAAAAAGAAAATGTTCACTAAAAAAATAATTTTTTTGTGTCTTTAAAAAAGGCACGTAGGAGAGAGTAGTTCAATTTCATAAGAAACAAGTAACATTAACGCACACAATGGAGAAGGGTAATGACACACAAGCATATACAAGATGATACGTCACTACTAAAAATTTTGTTTTTTCTGACGGAAAATGCCGACCGAAAAAGAGACCGTCGCAAAGGCCGGAGGACATAGCGATGGAAAGACGAGAAAAGTAAACTAAGGCGGCGGATGTTCTGACGGACATATATTCCGTCAGAATCTCCGACGGATCCGTCAGAGATCCGACGGAATTTTGACGGAACGTCCATCGGAACTCTGGTCAGCATTGACCAGATCTCAGTAAAAATTGATAAAATTTTTTTAAAAAATATATACTCTGTCCGACGGAATATTCCGTCGGATTTTTGGTCGGATGTTACTATCCGACAGAATATCCGATGGAATATTCCGTTGGCCAAAGTTCTAAACCTCCCCAGCCCGAGTCCTTCTTCATTTCGGATGGCGAAATAGAGAGAGTGGGAGAGCACTACTTAGAGAGAGAGAGAGGGAGGGAGCGCCGTGGGTGTCGCCGCCGTGAGCTTGCCGCCGACCGCCGGTGTTGCTGCCACCATGTAGCCTGCCGTCGCCACCGTCCACTTTGTCGCCGGCCAACCCACCTAATTTCACCACCAATTTTCTCTTGTAATTTCAAGTAAGTGGTTTGTTTAGTTTGTAGTAAATTTTTTGATGAATTTGACAAATTTGAGCTAGAATTTAACAATTTTGTGATAATTTGTGTTGGTTGTTGAAATTTTATTGAGTTATTTGTAGATTTTGGGTTTTGAATTTGGTTGTATTGATGTGAATATTAAAGTTTACTATGCAAGCGTTGTTTGTTTAGTTTGTAGTAGATATTTTGATGACATTGAGAAATTGGATTTACAATTTAACAATTATATGGTAATTTGTATTGGTTGTAGAAATTTTATTGAGTAATTGGTAGATTTTGGATTTCAAACGTAGTTGTGTAAATCCTGAGTAATTGGTAAATATTAAATTTGCAGGTTTTGTGTAAATTATAGTTTTGGGTTGACTCAAGGTGCCCATTTTTTTAAAAAATTTTTAAAAATTCCGACGAAATCCAACAGAACTTTTAATTTTTCGGCCTTTTTGTTAAAAAAATGAGGTAGATGGAGCCGACAGACCTTTTCGTCGTCGGATGCAAGCTTGTCCATCGGAATTTCGTCGAAACCCGATTCCGACGACATCCTTTTTCCGTCAAAACAGTGCCGACAGAATGATATATTCCGTCGGAACATATTCCCGACGCGCTTTATTCCAACTGCCCTTGTCGGTTGGCTATTCCGTCGGAATATCATTTTTTCGACGGAAAAAAGTTACTTTTCGGTTGGAAATTCCGTCAGAAAAATTAGATTTTTTAGTAGTATCCAGTACATGTTTCCCACTTTGTAGAAACTATCAACATCAACATTTAATCTGTCTAAGCGTAAGGGACAGAGAGTGAAGTGCACGCTATCTAGAGTCTATAAAGGTAATCCTAGATCTCCAAAAATCTCTATCTTGAGTCATATTTCTAAAAGTCACAAGTGAGTCGTATCAATTCTAATCACCTCACTCCAACTCTTTTTTGGTGTACGATGTACCTCTAAATCTCTTGTATCCCGGAATGCTAATCATCTCACACGTCCTCATAGGTGCATCGAGCTGCATCATCTTGATGTGTCCAACCATCTAAGTCTAACTTGCCTCGTCTTAACCTCTCCAGGAGTCACTTTTACCTTTTCATAGATCACATCATTCCTTGTCCTATCTAATCTTGCATGCGTACATATCAAGCGAATTGTCCTCTTCTTATCCACCATCATCCTTTGGATTTGTGTTTTCTTAACTAGCCAAACTGTAAGCCATACAACTAGGCAAGTCTAATCACTGTACAATAAACTATAAAATACCAGTTCAACACTTGTAATAAGGTGTATAATTTTATGTTCGTCAACTGCATGAGCCAATGCTAATTTATGGTTACAAAAAAGGAAGAGAACCCATGAAGCATACATCATCATTATTAAGATGTAAGGATAGCTGTGTTAATATGACTTACATTAGTTCAATTATCTGAAGGATCTTGGAATATTTTTCGTTGTTGGCTTCATTGCAAATGTAAGGAAAAATTAAATAAAATGAATTGAGTGAGGTAGTTGCGGTAGCATAGATGAATGTGAATATTCAACAATATAAAGCAAGATCAACAAAATAATTGTGAGCACAAAATCTTTTTATGTGGAAACCCAAACCGGGAGAAAACCATTTGTGGTAAAATCGCATAAAATCCATCATAATGGCGAGAGCACATAACAATATTAAAGGTGAGTTAAAAGAGATCAATACAAAAAGAGATAAAGGTCTTAACCGAGCCATAAGATCAAAAGAATAAAAACTCTCATAAGTCTCACTTAACGCGAAGATGTGGAATAGTAGAGACAAATGACTCACAAACATCTCATAACATGATCATATAAGGGACATGCCTATTGCCTAAAGGCACTCCCAAATACCTAAAACGCTATACAAATATTAGCGACGTGCCCACAGAAGTCATGCCCAATGGCTATGCAAAATGCTCAATTTAGAAAAACCTAAAATGTAACTCATCCAATAAAGGAGGAGGAAACCAGAGACGAGTCATAATTCACCAATAAAAACTCATAAAAAAGGTGCATGAATGTGTTGGGTAATGCTATTGAACACCACTAATAAATCAGTTCATAATGAAGATTAATACTCCATGTAATAGCTCTGAAATAATCTACACTAACACCACGAATTATGCCCAATAATAATAGCCAAAACTCTCAAAAAACTAAGTAACTCTAAAGTTTGGAACATGCCATGGACCCAGCGTGGACCTCAGTAGAGCCCTAGATGCAAAGCAGCATAGGTTAAACGTGGGTCAAACTCTATTGCTGCTCGGGCGCGTGATTCTTGTCCATTGAGACAAGGGCATGCTTGTGGGCCGCATATGAGCAAATGGGCCATGAGTATTGTTGGGCATGCATGAATAGCTGGTATAGCTGGGCAAAATAAGGCAAAAGTATGGTGATGAAGGAAATGGACTAAATTATTTCTTAGCCCAATTAAAGCAAAACACTTGCCAATTGAAAAACAAGTTAGCAAAATAATTTTGGGTCTATCTTGTTGTCATTCTAGAGTCTTCATGCTTCCTTTGCTTTAAATTGGAATTAGGGATTTGATAAGATTAATTTAAGTGTTGGCTTTTCAGCTTGAACTTAGGTTTTAAGAGTTTAGATGTTAAATTAGTTTGTTAACGGAATTAGGGGAACAAATTTGATAATGATCCATGAAGGGAGATGGTGAAAATTGGATGGTTTTATGCGGGCAAAGGATTCTTGGACTGCAATTAAGATCATGGTCTCCTTTGGATTATGTTAACACTCATCTATTGTTACTTTTTACCAATTTTTTATGATTGCGTATGTGCCCAGAAAGCAAAATTCAATGTAGATTATTATGGAGTCGTGTCCAATTTATAAACAACATATGTTTACTAGAAGGTTTTATTTTAAAGTGAGTAATGAAATCTACCAGTTTCAACTACCTTGCATCCAATTCCAAGTCTAATACCCCATAAATTTCACAACCAGAAGGGATGTTAAGGGGTCTGATGTAGCAGCCTTACTCTTAAATTGCCAATTATAGAGAGACTAGTTCTAATTGACACTAGATTTAAAAATTATAGACTACCTATTACTCCACAAAAACAAAGTAGATGAAACTTAGAGAGACATTTTGCCTTAGTCTGTACAATCTAAGTTGAAAAAATAGTCCAAGCTTACCTTTTTCAACTATATAGATTTTGGACATAATTTGCTTGTATCCAATTGATGTTCAAAAAAGAGAAGGGAAATGACAAAGGAAGAAGAGGAGAAGAGGGATGGTATTGTGGAGCAGAGAAAGAGAGACATTTGGGGTTAAATTAAAATATAATATGTGTTATTTAAGATTTGGAATTTAGGAAAAAGATGACTTGATAAGAAGTAAATGATGATATTGATTATTATTTACTGGTCTTTCTTGATTTGTTTAGGATATTAAAAGATATATAGTTGTAAATATGATTTGGATATATTACACCATTAAAAAATATATACTTCGTCCCTTAACCAATTAGTCAGGGATTCGATCATTGATCTTTGGGAATAGAAATCAATTCTTAGCCAGCGCTTTACCCTTAAGTGCAGCTCATAGGGTGAGGGGATTATTCACTGTGATCAGCAGTGGATACCTTTGGTTAAACCAAAAAAGATATATGCTTCCAACAATTTTTGTTCCTATTTTACTTTAATTTCTTCATAACTTGCTATTTGGATTAGATGCTATTTCTTTATGTTGCTTCCCTCTCTGTGAAGACTCTGTAAAGCTCTGGATTTTCTTTTGGATGCAGTTTTCTTTAGTCCTTCTTTATCTTTCTTCATATATTGACTGTGAGCTTGTGAAATTAAGAAGATAATTATTAGTAGTTTATTTTCATTTTGATTTTTCATTTCTAACAGCAATGTAAAAATATTCTTATCTTGAGGAAGAATTTTCTACATATATAAATTCTAGGTATGTGTTTTGTAAATCTTACACTACTTGTTTATTTGCGACACCTCTCCAAAAAAATGTGCGTTATATTTAAAGCAATACTTAGTACTGTTGCTGATTCTCCATTGTTTATTCATTATGTTTGTGATGTACCCATCCTGTTCATATACAACACGTAATATTTGTCTCTATTGCAGTTTGTGTTAGTTGTACCATTACTCATTGTCTTTCACTCTTATGCTACCTTTATTTCGAGATATAAACCGTGTACAGCAGCAGCAGCAGCAGCAGCAGTAGTAGTAGTAGTGGTACTATTAGTAGTGGTAGTAGTAGCAACAGCAGCAGCGGCAGTAGTAGTAGTAGTAACAATAAATAAGTATTTTATCTTTTGGTAGAGCAGACATCTGAATACACCGAGTGTGTGTAAATCGAGCGGAGCAAGTCCCCCTATAGAGGTGTTGGATCTTCAAAGAAGTATAACAAACAAAATCGTTATGCTCCTCTAACACCCGGTTACTTAACTATGTTTAATTAACTTTAATTCTTGCATTAGTCATATGATTATGATTAATCGGAGCAGTGAGGTATGCATTTTTCTAATGTCATACAAAGCAATGCATAATTTAAAAAACTAGGTCATCACGGAATTTTCTCTAAAGTATATAAAATCATGGACAATTATGCAAAAGTATGTAATTTCCTACGAATACGTGCTTATATTCGAGTGAGATCGGATATCTACTGAGCTATGATGAATTCTTAATAACTAAGGAAAGAAATAAATCTAGCAAATCATAATAGGCCAAATGCACGGTCAATTGCATGACCATGTAGAAAAAGAAATCTTTTAAGATAAGCTCACATTTAATTTGATATGACCAATAAGTGGTTATCCAAGCCCCAAAAAGGAAAAAAGAAAGAAATAAGAGAGCTTTACTAAGTTGGTAGATGAGCTCTTAAAATAGCATGTGGGTCTTTTAATGACAAAACAAAAACATAAAAAACTACACAAAGAAAAAAGGCAAACTCTCTACTTTCCCCCACCGATGTTCGACTGCCACAACCCCCATGCTCGCGCTGCCATGTCCTCTCGTCGTTGCCATTGTCGCTACCCAGCAGCACCACCGTGGCCACCTCCCTTACTCATATTCATTCATCACTCCTAATTTCAAACTAATACTAAAGTAAACCTTTTTCTTTCCACCTGTTTTCAATTGATTTAAAATTATATATCCCTTACTTCAATTGAATTGTGAGTTGTTCAATTTGGGCGGAAGAATAAATTGTGCTATTATTATGAGTGAATTGCTTAATTGTGAGGTTGATGAGTTAACTTTTCGATGTATATGGATGAGTAAGCATGATTGAGGCTGTATGTAAAATATGTGGTTAAGGAGAGAATTAGAGAAAATGGGTCAATAGGTCAAGCATGCTTGAAATGAGTATGGCTAAGTTCTTGATTTCATTGTAGTCAAGTTATATCTTGTGAACAAATCGTGTGATTCATGGTGGTATAGAAGTGCTCAAAATAAATTTAAACAAACTGATGCAACTATGTTAAGTAAGACTTAGGCATATGGTAGATTGGAATATATATAGCATACTATGTTGATTTGAGCATGATTAGTGATAAGTGGAAGAGCGTGTTCGATGGACTTTAAAGCAAGGAAGAGATTGAGTCCATGGTGGAAATTAGGAGATAAAAAGTTGATGATATAGGTGTGTAGTAACCATGTTGTAATGATATTAAAGGCAAGTGCGCTATGTGTTGTATTAATTTATACCAAAAACAAGCAGGGAGTTGCTAAGGAAAAACCTTGAGTGAATGTCAAGTTGCAATTATATGAGTAAGCTTACTTGAGCAAAGGAACCAAGAATTTTGGGAGGCGAATAAGGTGCGAACTTCAAGCCTATTATAAGTTAAGAAAAGCTTGTTTGAATTATTCGGATAAAAGATACGAAGGTACCTCAAGTTTTGTCTAAACAACTAAAAGGATCCTTAGTTTTTAAAAATAATTACAAGGCACCTCACCTTTTGAGAAAACAGCAAAAAGGACCCTATTTACTATTTACTTAATTTGCATAAACAACTTAATTTTTTTCATATTTGCAAGCCCTAATCCTTAAAAACTTACTTTCGAAAAATCTAAATTTGTGTATATAATATTTTGCTCACTAGTACTACTTGAAGCCCTCTTTAATCTGGTATCAGAGCCACGTGACCAAAAATAATTAAGATAATTAAGTTAATTAACTGTGATTAATACTTGAATCATCACCTGCTTGCCCTAAACCGAATTACTCACACATTGTTCATTCACCTGAATACATTTCTTTAGTAGCACTGCAATTAAACTATATCACTGATATACTTTTAGGATTTAAAGCAAAATTAGCTAAAATTAAGTTTGAAGTCAAAGGCTTAAATCATTATGCTTTGCTTTCAATAAATTCAGTTCACACGCAGCCAGCGTGGTGAGAAGGTAATGCCTACATAGTGAGAGGTAGCATTAAAAATTTCATTACTCCAGTTATCTATTAAAGAGAAGATTGTTGAACAACCAAAAAAATTATACAAAGAACTCTACTCTGATAATCCTCTAAAGTTTTAAGATAAAGATAAAACATTGCCAAAATCACTCTATTAAATCCCAACACTATTATTCGAGTTAAACAAATGGTGTATACACACCAACATATCCAAGAATTCAATAAACAAATCAAAGAACTTTTGAATAAAGGATTAATATGGAATAGCAACAGTCCTCACATTAGTCCCGCTTTCATGATAAGAAATCATGGAAAAGAAAAAAGAGGAAAGTAAGAATGGTAATCAATCACAAAAAACTTAATGATATTACTACTTTTGATGGTTATTATGTTCCTAACAAAACAGTCTTTTTTAACAAAATTCAAGGAGCCTCTTAGTTCTCGAAAATGAATTGCAAAAGCGGATACTGGCAGATAAGAATAGATGAGGAAAGCATTCCTTTAACTGTATTTAGTGTCCCTCAAGGACATTATGAATGGATTGTAATGTAATATGGTCTTAAAAATGCACCCCATATCATTCAAAGAAGAATGGATAATATCTTCAAAGACCTTAATCATTGTTGTTTACCTTACATCGATGATATCCTTGTTTTTTCCAAAACCATAGAACAGCACAAAGATGATGCCTTAGCTGTCATCTAAAGGTGCATTGATCATAGTATTATACTTAGAAAAAAATAAATAAGTTTATTTATGTTGAATAAAAAGTTGCGTTCTTAGGTCTAGAAATAAAAGTTGGACAAATTATTCTACAAAAATATATTCTAAAAAAAAATTTTTTGAAAAAATTGAAGATAGGAAGTAACTAGAAAGAGTTCTTGGATGCCTTATCCATGCTTCTGATTTCATTAAAGATTTAACTAAACTGAGAAAGCCATTGCACCAGAACCTCAAGAAAAAAGTAAGTTGGACATGGACCACTGATGATACAAAAATTATTCAAAATTTCAAAAAGATGTGTAAAAATCTTCATGTTCTTAATTTACCTATGAAGGAGATGACTTACTTTTTGAGATAGATGTCAGCAATGAGTACTGGAGTACAGTACTCAAAATCAAAGAAGGAGAAAAACTCTGCAAATATTGCAGTGGAAGTTTTAATAAGGCAGAATGCAGCTATCTAACGATAGAAAGAGAAATCCTTGCAGTCATAAGAGGAATTGAAAAGTTCTTAATTTTTTAAGCCCCAAAACCTTTTTTTTATTTGAACTGATTGTAAAGAAATACTTGATTTTGTAAAAAAGAATTTATCAAATATACAAGCGCAATGGCAACTCATTCGTTGGCAATTATAACTTAACCAGTTTTCTTTTTTTATTGAATATATACAGGGATCGAAGAACTTTCTAGCAGACAGTTTGACTTGAAAACTCGCTAATGGTGATCATCAGAGCAGAACTCTTGCCAAAAAAGGAGGAAATCCATAATGAAATGACACTACTACTAGAACAGGTTTCTCCTTCTACTTTCTTCTGCCTACCTAAGAGCCCAAAGATTTTCGCTTCTAGAGTTACAAGTTAATTACCTTAGATGTCATTATGATATCCAAGAAAAAAATAAGCTCTCATGTTTAAGAAAAATAGTTCAATGAGTGATATGCAGCCTGCATTGGGTATTGTCATCATTATTCCTATGATATCTAGAATCTTGGAGTATAATGATCTACTTTCTCGATAAATCTGGAGTTAGTGGTGTTAGTTTTCCAGCAAATTCAATCTCTCCAAATGATCCGATCATAAAAGCTTGGGAATACGGGATGATACTTTACTTTATGGAAACTCTAGATCCAAAGTAGCCTTTTTTTCTCAAAATTAACCCAGTTCCAACAATGCATGTTCTGAATGATCCATAGGATTCTAACATCTCCGGATGGTCCAACCAAAATTCCAAATAATCGATGCATATATGTGGAGGTACATTGTCCACTAATTGAGTATAAAAATGGAAAAGTTAAACCAGGCCATTATCCTATTCAGATTGTTGATTATGGTGATCCTCAACGACAAGAATGGTTTCCAGATCAACGAGAAATAGTTACTGATCCTGCTTTAGCAAGAGCCATCAGTTTCTACAACATTTATAATCAAAATTGGGCATTAGTTGAACTAGGAAAAACGTTAATGCATTGCAGAAACACTACGTTTGCCTACAACAATAAGTTTAAAGAATATATGAATGTGGAAGGAGTGGCTTCAGAAGATATTTTTTATTATCTCTTTGATATTTGAGCTGAAAAATTATTATTAGAAAAAAAAGAAATATCTTCTTGAGTTATTTAAGAAATAGGATCCAGAGCATCTTCAATTAGTTGAAGATTTTGATGATTATCTAGATAATGATGGTTTGGAAGATACAGTTGGAGATGAGGGCATGCAAAATCTCAATAATGATGACTAGTCTTGGTATCATTGAAAACTCTGAAAAGTGGTTGTTCCATTATTATAATATTTTAACAAGTGTCAGGTTTGTAAAATAAAGCAATCTACTGTAGCCATGTGAGCAAAACTATAGCCTTGTGAATGTACTATAACCATATATAAAAGCAATATGCACTGTAGCCGTTAGGGCATCTTATGTACACATGTCTCCTCTATAAAAGGAGAGGTCGAGTACTGAGAAGGGACACGATCATTTAAGCATTCTTGAATACAAGAGAAGTTGAGATTCTCTATTTCTCTATGAGGAAGCATCTCTAATGATTTTAACTTAGGTCCCTCTTCAAAACTCTCCATTGTAATATTTCCGCTTTCAAGCTTTTAATAAAAGAAGTTTCCCAGTAGGGAACGTTATAAGGTATAAAGAAGTTTCTCAGTAGGGAACATTATTCAATTGAACCTTATGTCTTACATATTATAATTTCTTGATTAAAGTCTCACCATCCTTTAAAATACTTAAAACTTGATTAGTGACTATAGTCTGAGATAAGAAACGAAATAGATCCATACTATGTCTGATCTAAGGAAGGTGTGGTTAAGATTACCAATATCTGTAAACCGGAAGCTAGAAGATCGCCGGAATCCAGCGCCGACTAAGTTCAGGTAACGGTCAAAATTCTTTAATTAAGCTTAAATTATTTTGCTAAGCACGGTGGACATATAACCACAGAAAGTATAACATTTATGATATAAGTAGTAAATTGTGATAATTAGTACCAGTAAAGTCATTATAAGAAGTTTAATTAGTTAAAACAAGTATATTTGTTGAAAAAATCCCTAAAAACAGCTTATTTGCATATTTTTCTTATTTCATGGACTTTTCTGAAAATACTAAAAGTTTAAGGGCCAAAATAATAGAAAAAAGGACCTAAGAGTCTTTTGTTCGAAAACATAGGGATCCTAGTGTCATTTCAAAAAGTCAAGGACCAAAAGGTTTTTATCCTAAAACTTAAGGTACCTCAGAGTCATTTTTTTGCAATTATTCCCATAAAATGGAAGATTTACTATTTGTGAAAGAGTTTCAATCGAGGGGAATGGCTGAATAATGAGAGCTAATGGGTTGTGACAAAGAAATAAAGTTAGGAATAATGCCAGATGAGGAGCGAGGAACGAAGCGTAATAATGATAGTAGCTCAACTATCGGAAAGTCAAGGTTAAGTAAAATGTGAGTAGGAGTAAATTACCCAATTTATTCATTGTTAAATCAAGGCCTTAAATAAAAATGAGATTTTACAACAAAATAATAAAAAGAAATATACTAAAGTATCAAAACTTAATAGATTGCCAAAGTTCATTATAGTGCTCAAAGTATGCACAATATGGTTTAAACTTATAAGTATTAATTTCTAGTTAATACAGAGTCTTATTGAGTTCATTTCCAAGAAAGGCTTAGAAAATTATTTAAAGGAGGAACACAATATCTATTAAGGTATGTTATTGATTGTACCTTTATTAAGTAAAAAGTTGTATTCATTTGCAAATCATGCTCAATAGTTTTATCATATTTTGACCAATCAAAGGACTCATTCAACGTTGTGAACATCATGTATGTAACATTCTTAAGTTTGTTGATCTAGGGATGCCTGGATAACATGGCCTGCTAATAGTGCTTATCATTGATCACCCATTAATGGTTATTATTTACTATTCAATGCCGATTGTTGAATGGTTTATCTGAACCTATGAGTAGGGTGGAGATCTCCAAACTCATGAATTACAATGGCTTACTGATTCACCGCTTGGGTCAAAAGATGATTTGCTTTCATTGAAAATTAAGTTTAAGTTATTGCTTATGATTTGCAAAATTGACTTATGATATGCACGCACTCAGTAACTCCCTAAAAAGTTATTAGTTTGACTGTACAAGGGTAACGTATTGAGTTATAGCTCAATTTTATTTGTTTTATGTTTTCTAAACTATTTTAGGGAAGGAAAAACTAGTTTAAGCAGGGACCTGCAGAAGCGAAAGGTTTGGTAAGTGCTGACCAGGGCAATGACTCTTGATTTTCAATATTGGTTAGATCTTTTAGTGAACATTTGGACCCATTTATGGTTTAGGTGCTAGTTAGCTTAAACTGAGATGTAAATTCATTTTAATGCTTTCACATTTTGTGTTATGATTGCTTTTGAATGGTTGTTCACAATCCTAAACATGTCTTATGTAAATATTGACAATATCGTTTTTAGCTAATGCACTTACGTAGTGACTACTGATTCGCAAATGCAACCTTATCCTTTCAAGGGACGGCGGTAATGCCCTAACCCATAAATGAGTTCCATTGACTTGTAGTTATATGTTAATTAAGGTTTTAGTAAAATTTAGGTTTGGGACATAATGGCTACATTATCGAATGAAAAATAAGAAATAGGTATGTAGAAGACAAGCTTATAGAAGCGCGAATTTAGTCACTCAAAAACAAACCTACAAGGGGTCAAAAGATACAATAGGTACATATAGATGTAAAAAAAACATTGATTAATAAAAAAATCGTACTTTTAAATGTACAGCTTTGTAACTCTTCTAAGTCTTATGCCTACTTGTTTTTAGGTACATCCAATGGTAGGTTATGTGATGCTAGCTCTTCTTAGAAGTGTATGGAAATGAACGGGAAAAAAACAGAAATTGGTATCCCACATTATCTTTGGAAACAAAAAAAGATGTACGTAGAAAATAAAGAGAAGCATATCATAGAAAGAATAGCTTGATAGTAAAAAATTGTCAATCAGCCAATAACAATTGTATATGACACAAACACACAACAGCCCAACCATATTATTCATACACAAGGCCCTTTAGGTAATGTTTTATGATTTAATAAGCAATGCACTTAAGTTTCATAAATACTAGACAACTTAATAATTGAAAGATAAAGGAAGCTATCAAATGGGGAGTAGACAAGAGAAAAGCACCAATTACTATTTATAGCTCTTTTGAAATAGGTACATAGAAATTTCTTTCATATTAAAGCCATTCGATAATGGCTCTTCATTTAGTTTTAGTTTGACCTATGTAATTAGAAGTTGTTTTTATTTATTATGCTCGACATCATCTCAGCTTACAAATAATAATGCCAAAGAAGGTATGAAAACAAAGTTTACTTAACACACACACACACATTCCAGTCGCACAAAAAAAAAAAAAAAAAAACACTTATTTAATATGCACACACAGTTACACACACATACACTTACACTCTCAAATATCCTAAAAGTCTTCATCTTTCTCTTTTGGATGCAAAAATGCAAAAGTATTGTTGAAAATCTCAACAACGATAATTGTAAAAGAAAGATTCCAAATTCACCAAGTATATTACTTTTAATTAAAAGCATTGTGGAGCAAAAAAGTTCTCCACTGAATCTAAAGGAATTTGTTTTGTGATAGGGAAGTCTCATTAATTGATGTCTGCTTAGGATATTGAATGTATTGCAAAAGGAATTTAACAAAAGCTTCACTAATAGGAAAGCTTAAAAGGTGATTTTTGAAGAGGT
>JAKOGI010001145.1:70000-160000 GCA_029747015.1 Carnegiea gigantea
ACATATGAAGTATAAATTCATTTTTATGTTGCTATTTCTTAGAATTATGCAGAATCTGATATTTAAATCATTAACCAATAAAATTGAAAATACTACATGAAAAATTAATACTTAAAATTAATTAATTATCATAATTTCATTGATATTTATTTTTAAATTTTATTTGTTTCAATAATTATTGTGTATTATAGTAATTTTAAATATCAGTAATGATAAATTATTTTTATTTCATTATTATTAAATAAATACTAATAACAATCTGTGCGAAACATGAGATTCATCCTAGTAAATGATGAAAGGTAGTTAAAAAATTGAAACATAGTTTATAAGTCTCAAAAACTCAAAATCTATAAAATTTTAGCAAATGTTTTAGTATATTTTGGCCAAAAGTCTTATATATATAAATTTAATTAGCAATATAATTAATTAAGATAAGAATTTTGCAAAGGTCGGCTCAGATGGAGTAAATCTAGCGCAGACAAAAATCTATCAGACTCGATTATCTGAATTTGTTCAACATGATTTGTTTTTTGTCCGAATTGAAATTCATGTCGAGTTTGGGATTGACAATTATCTGAGTTGCCTGAATTTTATGGCCGATGTAGGGTCGGACAAATTCGGACCTTCGCATAATTAAGTTTAAGTATAATTTCATTCTAAAGTCTTCTAAGCTTTAGGTCAAGAATTTGGACAATCACGTTTAGATATCTAAATCTCAGGTCCGGATTTGATCGTATGCATAAATTTGGTCAAATTATTAAAAGTTCATACCAGAAATTCGGAAATTCGTATAATCGAGTTCGGACATCGAACATTTGATTCCGGTTAGGTTTGGGACTTCCAATTAGAATGTTCGAATTTGTAATCCAAATAAGATGCGAATGCAATATTTTTATCAGAAGATTCGACTTGTCGTTATCCGAATTAACCCACCCCCAAATTTGTATCAAACGGTAAGCCCTTGCCTTGCACGCTAGTTCTAAAGCTAAAGAAGGTAGCTTTCTACGGAAAGCAAAAGTACACCTGAGGAAGAGTAGGAAATAAACAAGCTTAGCAGTGTGACAGGGATCCACCGCACAACTTGAGGCCCCCAATGCCTTCCGCTCGTGATCATTGACTCATGTGGGGGCCTACTTGCATCATCTCTTCCCAAAAGAAAAGAAAATATCTCAAAGCTTTCCCTGTTTTTAAAATCAAACAAAGCTTTTTCTAAAGAATATGAAAACTAAACATGGTGAAAAACTTAAACTTAATATGTGTTATTTTAAAAATATGACTAGAGTCTTGTTTAACTCGATATAGTCACCAAAAGTCTGATTTAACCTGAGGGGTAAGATTAAGATAATGTTACATTAATTTCAACTTAAATTTGCCTAATTAATTGTAATAATGTTATTTATTTAAGGGGCTACCCCTAGTCTTAGGACCAAAAAAACTAATTGTAATAATTTACAATTTCTATTTCCTATGTATCAAAAAAAATTGTTCCTATTTTTGATAAAAAAAATGTTCTCATTAAAAATAGCATTTGTACATAAACTATATCAATTTGATCGTGGTTTATAATTAGGTTGATTAGGCCCAAGTGGGTGTCAATTGCCTTAACTATTAAAGTCTTTGGGAGTTTGTTATTAAAGATATAAGTTTGAATCTTGCGTAAATTGACTTTTACGTTTCATTGACACATATACACACATAAAAGACTCATTAGCAAACTTATATATTCTTTTTATAAAAAAAAGTTCAATGAAATAATTATATGACATCTTCTTTAAAAAAAAAAATATTTCCTTTCTAATCAAACATTAAAAATTCTTTTATGAGAATAGATTTTACATGTCAAAATGATACATTGATGTCTAAAACATATTAATGGTTTTCCCCACCAAAAAAAAAAAAAAACAGTTAATGATTACCTACACTTACCATTTTAGTTTGATCACATACCATCTTCAATATTAATGCATATTCTCTAAACATCAATGTTTTTCTCCCCATTTTTTGATAAGCACGGCTACAAGGATGTAATTAGCCAAGTCGAGCTTGTTACGCTTGGGTTCCACCCTGCTTAATCTGAACTTAATTCGAAGCTCGCTAAACCTTTAAAATTTACAAATTCAAGGCTATAATCAAAGTTCAAGTCTAGATTTTTGCATAGGATTCAAAAAATAAGGGTTAAAATAAAATTTTATTGATCACAATGGTAATCTCATAATTTCTGTATAAGCACTTGAAAAAATGAACTAATTAAACTACATAGAATCGAATCGAGCTTTATTTTACTTGAACTCAGGCCTAGTTTTGCCAAGTCGAAGATGAGAGATCAGAAGTGCTGGCTCAGTTTTGCTGCAACTCTCTGCTTAAATTATAAAGCTTAATACAGCGTTAGGTCAATTGAGGAGATTTTAGAAGGAGATTTTTTTTCGGTTTTAGGGAAAAAAACGGACGATGGAAGATGAGGAGGCAAAAAAAAGAACATGGGACCCAAGGCACCCAAAATTCATGCAGTCTCTGCTGTACACGTCTTAATTGATGAAATCTCAAATCCCTTCACCTGCTTGGCAGTTAGCGCCTCTTGCTCTGATTCTCTCTTTCCTTCCTTATTCGACATTTCTCTCTCTTCTCGTCTCTACTTCATTCATCACATTCACTCCCTCTCTCAGCTCTCGTCCTTCATTCACTGATATTTACTCCTTGTCCTCTTGCCTCGAGATTGATTACGGTGAACCCTAACTAGCTAGAGAGAGAACACTGAAATGGTGTACTCGCTTCCTGGAATTCGCCTGTCTTTTGTTCCTTCTCTTCACAAGCCCTCTGGATCCACCTTCAATGGCGATCATCGTAGGAATTCCACCCTCACCCTTTTGATCAACAAGAAGACCTCTTCTTCCAGTACTCTCTCTCTCTCTCTCTCTCTCTCTCTCTCTATTAATTTTGTTTTGTTCTTCCCTGATTTTGGTTCGCTGTTTCATTGCCGGTTGTTTTGAGCGCTTCAATTGTTTGCCTATTTTGAACCGGAATTACGTTGTTCTGATTGAAAATGTGTTTGATTTCGTTGAGTATGTTTGTTTTGGGGTGTCATTGTTGTTCTTAATTTTCTTTTCTATATATGTAACGTGATATCCACAAATTGTTGTCTTCTCACAACGAATCCATAGTTAGTACGCAAGTTTGTCGAAACAGAAGGTTCTGATCCTAGGATGTGACGATGAATCGGAACAATTGTCCGTGAGTTCTAGCGTTATATTTAATATTTATGGACTACAGACCAAATGGCCAATTTTAATATTGGGGTGACTATTATGTCTGAATTTGGTTATTTGTTGAATACTCGGGACTTCTTCGGTGCTTGGCTGGTCCATGGTCTCGAACTATATGATTTGATATTCAGAATTGTCAGCTTTGCTGAGTTTGGTTACCATGATGCTCTTCCTGTTATTATTTGTATTCCTATAAGTCATGGTGCTCTGTTTTCATTACATTTGGAATGTCTCCAGTTGCTCTGTTTATTACCACCTTATTTTGAGTTGTCTATATTTCTTGCCTTCATCAATTTTGATAATTGTAAACAAACGTGCGCACATAACTCTTGTTTGAACTAAACAACAATCCCTGTGGGTCACTTTCTGGGGTCTGGGCAGATCCCGAGTCCGCTATGTGACTTAGCGCCCAAAGTAAAAAAAATAACTATTTATAGCAGACACTCTAATTCTAGACACCCAAAGACTCTGGCCATGTCCTCTAGAAGTCTCAAATCGCTTAAATCATGTCTAATTAATTCCTTCCAATTGTTCATTGGTCTGCCTCTACCCCTTTTACCAGCCGAAGTGTCAATCATCTCGCATCTCTGAATAGGTGCATTTATTACCCTTCTCTTGATGTGATCAAACCATTTGAGTTTGACTTCCTTCATTATATCCTCTATGGGTGTTACTCCTATGTTCTCTTTGAAAACTTAATTCCTGATCCTATCTAATCATGTGTGACCACACATCCCCATTATTATCCTCATCTCTGCCGCTGATAGTCTATGAACTTGGGCCTTTCACCCAACACTCTAAGCCATTCAACAATGTAGGTCTTACTATACGTTAAACTTTCCCCTTTAATTTTATTGGGATCTTCTTATCACACTACACTCCCGATGCATACCTCCATTTTTGCCATTCCACTCTTATACAATGACTAATGTCATTGTCATCTCTCCTTTGCCATGTATGACTGAACCCAGGTATTTAAACTTCTCAACCATTATCGCTATACCACTAGTGGTGACTTTGTCTCCCGTTCCTTCTTCCTCTTTCTTGAACTTGCATTCTAGGTACTCCGCCTTTGAACTACTCAACCTATAACCTTTGGATTCCAAAGTATCTCTCCCCTTTTCTAGCCTATTGTTAACTCCATCCCTGGTCTCATCTATCAAGAATCATATGCGAATATCATACACCATGGTACCTCCTCCTGAATTTCTTTGGTGAGCTTGTCCATAACAATCGTAAAAAGGAAAGGGTTTAAAGCTGATTCTTGATGTAACCCATATCAATATTGAAATCCTATGCGTCTCCTCCTAGTGTCCTCACCCTTATTTAGCTCTCTTGTACATATCTTTAACCACCCGTATATAATCAGATGAGACCTTTTTCTTCTTCAAGCAACTACAAAGTATTGCTCTTGGTACCCTATCATGGGATTTCTCAAGGTTGATGAACACCATGTGCAAATCCTTCTTCCTTTTTCTATAAAGTTCTACAGGTCTTCTCGTAAGATGTATTGCTTCTGTAGTTGATATCCTCTCATGAAACCAAACTGGTTCTCTAAAATTGAAATATCCCTCCTTAGCCTCTTCTCAATCACTCTCTCTCATAGTTTCAAAGTATGGCTAAGTAGCTTGATAGCTCTATAGTTGTTGTAGTTTTGGATATCACCCTGGTTTTTGTATAATGAGTTAATTTTGCTAAATCTCCACTCTTCTGACATTTTCGAGGTCCTAAGAATGACATCAAATAACATAGTCAACCAGTTAAGTCCTTCACCCAAGCATTTCCAAATTTCCACCGTAATATAATCTCGTCCAACTGCTTTTCCTATCTTCATTCTTCTTAAAGCCTCTACAATCTCGTCCCTATTGATGCTGTGACAATGACCTAAAGGTCTGAGGCCTCTCTGATTGTCCTACTTCAAAGTGCTTGGAAGCTTCATTATCCTCTCCATCATAAAGATTGTAAAACTAACAATGCGACCTCTCTTTTATTTTAGCTTCGTGCACCACTAGAACCTTATCGTCCTCATGCTTGATACACCTTACATTTCCAAGGTCCCTTGTTCTCCTCTCCCTTGCTCTTGCAAGTTTGAATACTGCTTTCTTGTTTGACCTAGTTTTGTCAATATTATCAGGTTTGGTCCACAAATCTGGAGAAGTGTGTTCTGGTTCTAGAGCATGAAATGTGAATTTAAGTGGGTGCACATAAGTGGTTGTACAAAAATTGTCAGGATTTAAACTGTTTTGATTTTGAAGTCAGTTGTTGTGGAATAAATCCTGTAACAATTATGCAAGCAGAGGCGGACACACATGTCAGGCTGCATACATTTGGGTGACCCAAGCAATGCATAAGGGAATCTGCTGTAGATTGTGTGGTTATGATTGTTGTACACAAAGTGATAGGGGAAGCAATTTGATAATATGGAATCTTCTGCTATGCATCAGGGGAAATCCTATAAAAGTAATGAAGTAACTTGCTTTGCTAAAACCCATTAATAATAGTCCCTTTGTGCACCATGCAATTGAAGTATAATAATCACACATGTACATGAGACGATAGGCAAATCACAAATTTAACCTGGAAAACACCCCTTTTCTCATGAGGAATCCTCAGAGTAGAGAAAGCCCATTAATACGACAAGAATTACTTACACATGGACACAAACAAGATAATAACATTACGAATCTCTTCTAGGTAGTGTATGGCGTATGAGCCGTTTGCTCAATTAGCGTATGACTGTCAAAACTGATTGGGCATCCTCAACTATCATCACCAACTTTAGCGTCTTCCAAACCTAACTTTATGTGCGGGGGTGTCAGAATTCTTAGGTCATCTTATCCCTCTCATTGTTCCTTCCTATTGGGTTCTGTGAAGCAGATGAGCAGTTTCTACTTATAGATCACCTATTTTTGTAGTATTACTCATGATAGATCAACAAGATTCACGAAATTTTCTTTATTGTCACATAGGACATTTGATATACACCAGATATCATCACTTTCCTGCTGATATGCTCTTTAATCTGAATAACTTACTGACAAATGTCTAAGTACTTTTGGATCTCCATAATTGGTTTTATTGCAAATATCCTCACATAAGTTAGTTACCATGTTAATGAGTAATTCAAATGGAATTGTGCAAATTTGATTGGTTTATGAGCAAGGAATTGACGTTGTTGTTGTGCGGAAAATTAGTTGTGTGGTGAGCTGTTATCAAACTTGAAACTTTGAGTTCAATGAGGAGGGATTGTGGCTTTGGAGAAAATGGAAGACAGGTGACTTATGGGTCATTTTTCTTTGGCAAATCACTCAGCCAATGCTATGATCTGTTTTGACTGGGGACAGAACCTTTAGTTGGAGGAGACTGTCAAACCTGCTATTCTCCTGTTGAGCTTGTTACAAGCTCTAAAATTACTGCTGAAGACTTAGTGAATGCTAGCCATGCCTCACACATCTGTCCGGTTGAACTGCTTGTTAAATGAAATAAATTTTCAGAACTCCGAAAAATTTCTACTTTATCCGTATTTCTCTGCCAATACTTCTATTTTCTCTAATTGCATTAGCATATACATTGCAAAAGATAATCCTACTGGCAGATTAGGGTTTCGAACCCTGGAATCACGTGAACTTGAAAACAAGGAATTTAAGGTGGGCTGATTGGGTCATTGCCATCCCAAGATTCTGATGGAATTGCTACTGTTGGCATCTTTAGAATTATCCCTTTATGTGACTGTTTGGGTTGTCTGAGCTTTTTTCTATGCAATCGCATTGACCATCACCCAAAAACTTACCTTGTAGCTCACTGATCATTGATATTGAAGCTGGTTTGACCACCAGGGTTCAAACTTGGAATTAGCACTGTTTGTATGCAGTTTGTCACATGTGACATGGAATTTTACTTTGTTTCCCAGAGTTTGTAGACCAAATCTATCTATGCTGGTTGATCTGCAATAATTTAGTTTGTGTCTGCTGAAGAGTAGATGTAGTCAAAACTTCAGGATGCTGGCTATAGCAGATCAATCTTATAGAATTCTCTGAATTCACGAACACCAATGCTGCGTCCTTCTTGCCATAGATTTTCCAGCTTTTCTGGGGGAAAAAAAAAGGTCAGACTCTATGGGTTGATCTACTTTAACCATCCAGATTTAACGGTATCCTTTAGGTTTTTAACCCTTAGTGTCCGAGACAGCTGGAATAGGTGACTTTCTGGATCACATTGGAATTAGAGTCCATGTGATGTTGAGTTGTGGAGAGAGTGTTTGTTCCTGAGATTACTGAATGAGAACTTTTAGCTTAAGCAACCAGATTATCTCGACACAGAAAATCGTAGCTTATGGTCTAACTTTGTACTTGCATGATGATAATGTTTGCTGATTTGCATGCTAGATAAACACCATCCAATTCGTTATCTTACCTTGTCAAGGACATGGTCATTTTCACTGTTAAAAGAGAGGGATTTGATCTTTTTGATTTGGGCTTTCAAGCACGTCCATTTTCCTCTTAATTACTTCTGCTGCTACTTCTCATCTTGTTATTTTTCACCTGCTAATCTTTGGCATATTTTCAGGGAAGATATTTGCTCAAAAGTCATCTTATGATACTGATTCTTCATCAGCCACGTTGACTGAATCTCAAAAAGTACTTGTTCCAGGGAGTGAAAGTGAGGAGTCTGTGTCAGATGAGAACCTGGATTCTGATCAAGTTCTCAATGACCCTGAGGTAGCAGCTTGGTCTGTTATTATAAATATGCTGACCTGAGTTCCCTTAAGACAAGTTATGTGAGCTAGTGTCTCTTTAGAAATTTCAGCTTATGGTGCATAGAACTTGATTTATTTACGGATAACTTTTTGTATACCCTGTATTCATTGGGCTGAACGGAAATCATACAATGCAATGATGAGAATCTCAGCCATAGTTAATGTGTTTGAATGAAAAAGCTTGTAACAGATGCTAGTCCTTATCAAATAGAAATTTATTAGTGTTGGTAGGGAAAGACAGGCGGCTAAGTGTTTTACCTGAATGCTTGATACTCCACGTAAGCAACAACATGATGTTCAATAGAGGAACTATTACTGTATACTGTAGTTGCTGGAGGTAATCCTGCAAATTCTTTGGCCTTGGCTGCAAAGTTTCCTGCCTTGATATCTTTCAAGTAGTCATCAGGTTTTCACCTAGGTGCCTTGGTATCTTTGAAGTACTTGCACGAAACCTCTCTTTTTGTTTGCGTATGTTATCATTTTCTTCTTGTCCTGTCTTCTTCACTGATAATGTGTTAGTTAAAGTTCAATATACCTGTTTGAGGTGTGAGGTATCTCTACTCTTGCTTTTCATGCTGTAATGTTCTTTCTGTAGTCAATTGGTGATCCACAAGGGCAAATGGTGAAAGGCGATGGGGAGAGTGATGCTGAAGGCAGTGTACATGCGAAAGTTGTGATTACGGATGAACAAAACTCTGCAGTTGTGTCCCATATGGCCGAAGATAAAGAAGTTCACAATGTTGATAAGTCTGCTACTTCAACAGTGACAAAAAGAACTGTTCCTCCACCTGGTGATGGGCAGAGAATGTATGAAATTGATCCACTTCTAAGAAATCATAGTGACCATCTTGATTATCGGTAAGATGTTTTCTTTCTCTTCCTTTTAAGAAAACGTTGATTTATGTTTGTTAATCCATCAGCAGCTACTTAAGGGGAAAGAGAGAGTGGCAGGAGGCTGAAGAAAGACAGAAGAAATGCTGGACTACTTTAGTTTTCTGTCATCTCGACCCTCACAAGTCCAAGGAGCTGGATATTATGTCTCTGAAGATATCATTTGCTCAATGTATTTGTGCTTGCATGTGTTTTTGTGTCCGTCTTTTTTTCTTTTTTGGGGGGGGGGGGGGGAGGGGCGGTGTTCCTCATCAGGTGATTTTGCAAACCTCATTGTCAAAGCTATTCCTGTCCCCACACCCTATAAAGTCAGACCCAAAACCGGGTACTGCTGTATTGTTGGAGCTATCCATTTAAACAAATCTGACTTATTGTGGCCTCATGCATAATCTGTTTTCGTTCTGTCTTATCTTTACGTGACAATGACAGAGTGGGGATGATGTTTGGTGTATCATGTTTTCTCTTGCTTTCAATACTATTTGTCCTATGCAATATATATGCTGGAAACTGTGATTTAGTCTTTCGTTCCTAACCATGGGACCTGTCTTGATGGATCATGTTGCTAACAATGTTTTTATTTTTTATTTTTTGTTTTTGTGTTTCTTTTGGTATTACAAGTACACGTACTGAAGTCACGATCCTCATCTGGCTCTGATCACACTTCAAATTTTCATTCAAGATTATCAGATTTGATCTCGTAGTCATAACTTATCAGTATATTAGATGTCCTTGTCGTTGGAACATGGCTGTTGCCAAGGACCACATTGACTTTGAAACTATTGAGAGGGGCAATAAATGCTAAGGTCTCTCACACAACAAGGGCCAGTTTTTAGAGCATTTCAGAGGTATTATTGCTTGTAAAGAACTCTTAACTCTTTTAAGGGGCAAGGATTTTGGGTGACCTAATGGCAATGGGTCAATATACCGAGAAAGAAATTATTCAAACTGATTTTGCTATATGGAAGTGGAGAAAGATTTTGGAACATCCAAAAGTCAAATTATAGACAACTATCCTGGGGTAGGAGGGCTAAAAGTGTGTGGATCTTTCGGAAATTTGTTGGAGTGCTATGTACGACCCGTCTTTCTCACGTCTAGTGTGCTTTGTGAATGATTGGGCCTTCTTGGTCAAGGAGTCCTAGTTGTACTTCTTGTGTCCAGAGTGCTTGGTGAATGGGCAGCCTTCTTGGTCAAGGGGTCCAGAGTTATTTTGTGCTCTTGATTATGCAATGGCAAAATTCGACGATACCCTCTGTGCTAGTCTTGGCCAGTGTAAGGATGTCAACGTCTCTAGGTCCATGGATCCTAGCTGAGAGAGGATTACTTGCTCTTGTCGATATTATGACAAAGATATTTTTTGTGCCTAAGTGTTATGTGTTCTTCAAAAGCCCATTGAATTGCTTGTCTCTATATGACCATAATTCATCTTTTCCTATACACATTTGTTGTTGGTTTGTTGTTGTGATGGACTTTTAAGCAAGGCTAATATGCTGGTTGTAACCTGCTTTTTTTTGGCTTTTATATTGTTCCTTCGTATTTTTATTGCAGCTATGGGCAATACAAAAGAATGCGTGAAGCTATTGACAAATATGAAGGTGGTTTGGAAGAATTTTCTTGTGGGTACGACAAGTTGGGGTTCTCCAGAAGGTGCTGATCTCTCTAGAGCATACTGGAAGTTGCTTTGAATTGGATGTACACATGTAGTTTAAAATTAGAATGCAACTCAGAGGAGCGGTAGAATACTCATAAAGGTTGAATAATAATGGTTTCCAGAATGCATAACAGCCAGACAGACAAAAAACATGTACATTGAAAATCTTGTGCCATCTGGCTCATAAAGCTATCGTGGAGAACAGAATTTCTGTTCTTTTTTGTGGCCGTATCTCATTGCCGATGATGGTTCAACATTCAATGTTGTGAAAGAACTGTGATAGCCTCCCATTTGGAACAAGTTTTTCTAGTTTAATCATAAAAATTTTGACTTCCAATGCGGTTAACACTCTCTATTGGAATTAGGATTGGGGACATAATCAATATTCCAGCTTTGTTGTGCACACCTTTTTCATGCTTCTATGTTTTTGCAAAGCTTTGTAGTTTGTTTTTGTTTCATGCTTGTTCGATTACGTCTTTGTGGTATCATCTTTACAGTTAGTGCATTTCAGAGTGAACTTGATGTTGATTTGGGTTTCTCGATTTTTATGTTAATGTTTGTGCAGTGCCACAGGAATAACTTACAGAGAGTGGGCGCCTGGAGCAAAGGTTTGTTGTTCTTGATTCCATGTTGTATGTTTACCTTTGCCAAAGTGTGCTGTGCATGGTACCTGTGGCTTTCTCAGCAGTAAGTTTAGTCGAAACAGATGATCCAGTTACTAAGTGCCTTCTAGAGTAGTCATGCGGATTGAAGTGTTATTATGTCACATGAAAAAAAAAAAAAAAAAAGTGCAATTGAGTTTTTTAGAATTCTTTCATCTTCCATTGTGAGGTCCAGTTGGAAATACTTTGGCTTGCTTTTGTCTGCATCCAATGAAAACTATAATATGTAATCTGTATTACTCTCTAGCCAGAAGCAGCCACTGCCAGCCTGGCCACTCAGGTGAGGCCAAAGAAGGCTGTTTAAGCACAGGCTGGTCTTTGTTGCTTCTCTTATTTTTCAAATTCTTTTTGGGAAGAAAGTAAATGGACAAGTGCACTCTCGGCTGGTCTGAAGTGTCTGTGCAATGCTAGTGGGCTAGTCTGGGTCAAGCTCAGGGGGTTTCCTTTCCTGATGTGGTTGCCTAGTTGTGGCCGTTTTTGGAAATTGAGCTGGGAAAGTTTCTAGGATGGCAATGTTGTGGATGAAGAGGAAAGGGAATTTGTCTAATATTAGGAATCTAGGATTTATTTTATATTTGGAAATTTACGGCATTTTGATATTTTTATGTATTTCGTAGGTTTATTTATAGGCTACAACAACAACACCACCACCTCCCAATGTGGGTCCCGCTTTCGCAGGGTTTGGGGAGATCCAGATGTAGGCAACCTTACCCCTACCGGTATCCCTACCCGTAGAGAGGCCGATTCCAAGAGGTTTATTTATAGGCTATTTTAGATAAATCAAAATCAGGATAATTGATTATTTAAATAATATTGAGTTTCCTATTCTACATAGGTTGGTTTAGAGAGTGTTCGAATATTACTCTTAAGTCTATAGTCTATCATAAATATATGTTTTGTCTTAGGTTATGATTATTTATTATCAATTACTGAATATTGATTATTGAATGAATATTGATTTGAGCACAGAGATGGCAACCCCTTTCTTCCCTCTGTCTCTAAATTTCTCCCTTCTTTCCCTTTTCCTACTGGTATTTATCACTATGTGTCAATTAAGCATGTTTGAAGATTATTTTTTCCCTTTGGATTATTTTATTTTTATTTATTTTTTTGAAGTAAGAAAGGGGGGCGGGGATTATAATTGACCACGGAAAACCTGAACATGATTGAACAAAGTAGAACAATATGTTTTTGTAGCTCTAGCATACAAGTCAACAACAATGCTTGGTATGGATCCCGCTTTAGTAGGGTGTAGGGAGATCCAAATGTAGGTACTAGATTGCCTTCACTTGTGCACAGAGTGTGGCTGTTTTTGCGAGATCCACAAATATTTTGCACAAAAATTCTTTGATGAATTAACCCTTAAGGGGAAAAAAAAGCAAAAAATGAATTTGTGAAAGTTTCCTTTATTGTTTTCTTTTACCGTCTATCCCTTTCTTTTTAAGAGGTGATACGGGCTTTTCTCTTTTTCCTCTTTTTTCCTCTGGGTTTTTTTGGGGGAGGGGTGGGTGAGGGAGGGCGGTTTTGCCCGTCTCTGTACAAGTTATACCTTATAATTATGGTTGTGCTAGGATTCATTGATACCGTATGTAATCTTTTTGTTTCTTTTATTAGCATATCTTTATCTTTATTTTGGGGAAGTATATATTAGAACGGGAAAACTACTTTGAGATCTTTTTTTCTCAAAATATTAACATTTCGGAACACAAATATTTTGCAATATGGCGTGCAAATGTATGGGCATCATAAATTTTTGGATCTTTGGTCTCGCATGCAAATATTTTGAGAAAAAAGGCAAATTTTTCTACAGTGTGTGCATTTGCATTCTACATTAAGATAGTTTTTATAATGTCGTATCTCCGAAGGAGTTCTATGGTAATGTGTATTCTAGGAAGAATAGGAGATTTCGTAATCCAGGGATCTTCTTTTATGATAAAATCTTTTTATTTTCCTAGATTATTTATCGTAATCTTATCGTAATCTTTGGATTTATTTTTATATTCTTTTTTTGAACTGTATTGATTCCTATATAAACCCCCCTCGTACTTTGGGGAAAGACACACTTGAATAAATTGAATTATTAAGTTTTTAGAAGTTCTTGTGTCATCTTCTAGGTGTTAGAATTGCTCTTAGAGTGTCTTACATCAATTTGGTATCAGAGCTTTTGATCTTAACCACTGCGAAATCCTTTCTCACTGGAGTTTCTGTCTTAGCTTCCCTTTGATTTCCCTTTTTCCCTTTTCCCTTTTTCCCCCCTTACATTCAAAAAAAAAAGAGAAAAACAAAAAAAGAAGAAGGAACCCTAACCTCTGCCGCTAGCCTCCCAGTTCGCCACCCAGTAGTGGCTGGCCACCACCGTTGACCACCACACCCAGGTCGCCACCACAGGTCGATCACCACCGAACCTCCATCACCGCCGGCCGCTCATCGGAACCCTAAAATCCCCAACTGCAGGCCCTAGCCGCGCTCACCAATCGTGATTTTTGCACCACCAGACTCCTCGACCACCACAATCGACCACCACCTTCGCCCAGAACCTCTAGCTGGCCACCACCGCATCACCACCCCTGACTACTGCTCACTGGAAACCTAGCAACCCGATTCGCAAGCCCTAATTGCGAATTGCCCCAATTTTCGAGCCCTAACTTTTCAATTCGCTCTCAATCCATCTAAGACTCACAAAATTGACTATTCCCTTTGAATTCCTGCTGAATTTCGCCCAAAACCCCCAACACAATTGACGAAAATTATATCAATTTGGCTTCGATTGCTTGGGTACCAAACCGCAAACCCTAATTTGCGCGAACTGCTTGCTAATTGAAGGCGTTGGTGTCTCCAGCTAGTAGCAGGGGTGCCGATACTCCCTAGGCCGTGCCATTCTGCCACCTTCGGCCTCCTCTCGCTGGAAACTGTCCTGGTAGGTCGTCACCAAGTCATGGTTGCTTCTTCGCTTCTGCTATTCGGGGCCCTGTTCCTGTCCCTTTGGTGCTGCGCTGAAACTGTTGCTAGCAGCTCGTTGCCATAACCTCATCCGAATTTGACTTCAGTTGGTCGCAGTTGGTCGCTGTTGTGGTAAAGGCGGTTCTTAGACCAGTACTCAGGTACACTAAGAGGCACGGGGAACTCAATTTACTTTGATAAGAGTTTGATTCTCGATAAGCGAAATTAGCCTAATTCCTGATTGTTTGGGTTTTTGAGTGTTGCTTAGATCCTGATTTTTTCCCTTTCTACTTATTCCCTGCTTGGTTCGAGTCGTCTCAATAATCCATATCAAACTTTTGTGATTTGTGGTGTGTGTAGTGGTTGTTTATCACTGTCGTTACTATTGCAACTTAGTTTAATCTCAACACTTACATCTTGCATTCATCGTTGCATCCATCATGTCATCCTCACCCAAACAGCCTTACCAATCTCAGATTAACACCCTATCTGAAAGGCTTGACTGTCAAGATGCTAGGTTTGACCAGCTCGAGGCCAAAACTGACAAACTTACTCGAGCATTTGAGAAGTTACCCATGCTTGATCAACCTCAAACCCCACCTCAATTTTCCCCTGACCTACTTGTTCGGGGGGGGATGATCGTCGTCAGTGGGTCGTTTATAAGTCAAGTCGGGCTAATGAGCTTGAGGATAGGGAACCAGAACCATTGACCCCATCTAACCCTCGAATGCAAGGGGAGAGGAGTAACTTGAGGCATGACCAAGGGGACCATAGGAACCGTCGGCTCGACACCCCTAGAGATGACAGGAGGACGGGTAACCCTAGGGAGCGTAGGCATGCAGACCTTGAAATTGATCGTAGGAGTGTTCACGAGGGCTACTCCGATATTACTAGAAAGGTGAAAGTTGATGTACCCTCTTTTGATGGAAAGATACATGCTACTACTTTTTCTGACTGGATAGTTGTTATGGAGGACTATTTTGACTGGTATGAGATGTCTGATATTGAACGGGTTCGATTTGCCAAGATGAAACTCATAGGACCTGCTAGGACGTTTTGACAAACTGTCACGAGTCACCTAGAGCGAATGCGTCAACCTCCTATCATTCAATGGGAAGTTATGAAGGATAGGTTGAAAGAAAAGTACCTCCCTTCTTTCCATAAGGCACACCTTGTAGACCAGATGTTAGAGCTTAGACAGTCCACCTCTAGTGTGTCTGATTACATCAATAGTTTTGAAGAATTGACTCAGCGTTGTGACCTTCTAGAGGATCCTTCCATTACCATAGCCCGTTTCATTCGGGGCTTACGGACTGACCTTAAATCTTATCTGCGCCTTATACTATCGATGAGGCTTACCACAAAGCTTTAGAGGTTAAAAAACTTGATAAGTTTTACCCTGTGCGATGTGCTGCCCCTCCCTCTAGGGCCCCTGCCCAATCTGTTCATAAGATGAATGGGTTTTCTGTGAATACTTCAACGTCTAAGGGTCACAACCCTCAAATCCCACCTAGAGTAGCCCAACAGGGAGCTTCTTCTGGTACATCTTGTAACCCAGTCCAATGTTTTAGCTGTCGTGGGAGCGGTCATTATGCTTCTGAGTGCTTCTGAGTGCCCTCACCGTACCCTGGCCCTAGAGCGTGAATCATTTGGACCACCCGCACTTGAGGAAGAGGTTGTCGACCCTGAGGGAGACTTTGAAGATCTTGTTGATGTTGAGAATAGCCTTCTTCATGATGCACATCTTGGAGTTGTGAGATGCCTTTTAGCCAACCCAGTCATGAACGATGAGTGGAAACGTACCACCATCTTCTATACTCTTGTGAGGTGTGGGGAAACTCTTATGAAAATGGTTATAGATGGTGGTAGTACCATGAATGTTGTTGCTGAGGCCGCTATAGGGCGTTGTCATCTTAAGGTAGAACCTCACCCCTGCCCATTCAAAGTAGCCTGGGTTAACAAGACCCACCTCACAGTTACCCATAGATGTAAGATTCTAATCCAGATTGATGGTTACAAGGACGACGTTTTATGTAACGTCCTCCCAATGGATGTCGCTCACATTCTCCTAGGTCGTTTTTGGCTTTATGATCGGAATATCTCACATAACGGGAGAGAGAACACTTATACCTTTAGGTACATGAATAAAAACATCACTCTCAACCCATGTCGACCTAGAGAGTTGCTGTCTTTCCCATGGCCCAAACCTTTCCCGACCTTGTCCTCTCCTCACAGTGTGTCTACTCCTCCTAGGGGAACTATTTCCCTCCTTCACCATAGACCTTTTGGAAGACTGGGAAACTCTAACAAGTTCTTCCTGACAATCTTAACTAAGGAGCTAGCTTCAGACTCCATTGCCTTCCCTAACGTCCCTTCAGACGACTTGTCTCTTCGGGACCTCCCAGTTAAGATTGATGATCTGCTTAAAGAATTTGTCGATGTTGTCCCGGAGGAACTTCCTCGTGAGCTCCCTCTCCTTCGTGACATATAACATGCTATTGACTTGGTCCCTGGTTCCCAACTCCCTGACCTTCCTCATTATAGGTTGAATCCAACTGAGCGAGAAGAATTGAATAGGCAGGTTCAAGAACTATTGTCTAAGGGCTTTGTTCGTCACAGCATGAGTCCGTGTGCGGTCCCTGCCCTCCTTACCCCTAAGAAGGAAGGATCGTGGAGGATGTGTGTGGATAGTAGAGCCATCAATAAGATTACAGTCAAGTATAGGTTTCCCATTCCGAGGTTAGAGGACACGCTTGATTGTCCTGCTGGAGCTAGCTGGTTCTCTAAGATAGACTTGCGTGGTGGTTATCACCAGATCCGTATTAGACCAGGAGACGAATGAAAGACTGCCTTTAAGACCCAAGATGGCTTATTTGAGTGGATGGTTATGCCTTTTGGACTATCCAATGCTCCAAGTACCTTTATGAGACTCATGACTCACGTTCTTCAGTCATTTATGGGAAAATTTCTGGTCGTCTATTTTGATGACATCTTGGTATATAGCAAATCTAGGACAGCCCATGTTGACCATCTCAAGCAACTCCTGTGCGCATTTAGAGAGGCCAAGCTCTTTGCTAATCTGAAAAAAGTGCATCTTCCTTCAATCCCAAGTTCTCTTTTTAGGATTCATTGTGTCCGCTCAAGGTATCTCTGCTGACTCCGACAAAGTTAGAGCCATTAGGGAATGACCTGAACCTAAGACCCTTACTGAGGCTAGGAGTTTCCATGGTCTAGCCTCCTTCTACGGGAGGTTTATCAGACACTTCAGCTCTATCATATCACCTATTACAGACTGCTCGAAGAAAGGCCCATTTCAGTGGACTCCTAAAGCGGCATCTGCCTTTAAGGAGATTAAGGACATGATGTCATCTGCTCCAGTTCTTGGGCATCCTGACTTTAGTAAGGTTTTTGAGATTGCTTGCGATGCCTCTGGATATGGCATTGGTGGAGTGTTAAGTCAGGAGGGACATCTCATGGCATTCTTTAGCGAAAAATTTAGCGAATCTAGGCAGATCAAGTATACCACCTACGAGAAAGAGTTGTATGCTCTGTTTCAGTCCCTTCGCCATTGGCGCCATTACCTTCTCCCGCATGAATTTGTTGTATATTCGGATCATGAGGCCCTTAAGCACTGAAATTCTCAGTCTAGTATCAATCCTAAGCATGCTAGGTGGATTGAGTATATTACTGAGTACTCCTTTGTCCTTAAGCACAAATCTGGTGTTGAGAACAAGGTGGCTGATGCCCTCAGTCGCATTGGCTGCCTCTTACAGACAATGTGGGTTGAGGTTCTCGGTTTTGACAAGCTCAAAGGCACTTACACTTCTTGTGCTGACTTTTCACTCATTTACTCGGACCTTTCGGTTGGAAATCACAACCATCACGTTGACTTTGTCATTCATGACGGTTTCCTGTTTCGGGGGACCAAGTTATGCATTCCTAAGACATCGTTCCGTGACTTCTTAGTTTGGGAGATCGATGCTGGGGGACTAGCTGGCCACCTGGGTAAAGACAGGACCATTGCTTTGGTTGCATATTGCTTCTATTGGCCCTCTCTCAAAAGAGATGTACATCGCATTGTGTCTCAGTGCCGTACCTGTCAGTTAGCTAAGACTAAGAGGCACAATACAGGACTTTACACTCCTCTTCCTATCCCGCATGCTCTGTGGAAGGACATTAGCATGGATTTTGTACTAGGTATTCCTAGAACATCCCGTGGTCTTGATTCAATCTTAGTTGTGGTTGATAGGTTTTCTAAGATGACCCACTTTATTGCCTGTAGCAAGACAGATGACGCTTCACATGTTGCTAAGTTAGTCTTCCGAGACGTTAGGTTGCATGGTCTTCCCACTTCCATAGTGTCAGATAGGGATGTCAAATTCATGAGCTATTTCTGGAAAACCTTATGAAGACTGTGTGGTACTACTCTGAAATTTTCTGCGGCCTTTCACCGTCAAACGGATGGGCAAACTGAGGTTGTTAACCGCAGTCTGGGGGAGTTACTTAGATGCGTTGTGGGTGAGAAACAAGGCACTTGGGATTTGACTTTACCCCTTGTTGAGTTTGCATATAACAATGCGGTCAATAGAACCACGGGTAAGAGTCCCTTTGAGATTGTCCATGGTTACTCACCTCGTGCCCCTGCTGACCTTATTCCCCTCCCACCTGATGCTCGCGTGTCACATCCTGCATCCACATTTGCACAACATATTCAAGACTTGCATGCTGAGATTCGACGCAAGATTGCTTTAAGCAATGACAGTTATAAGCATTCAGCTGACATGCATCGCAGAGTTGCGAATTTTGAGGTGGGTGATTTTGTTATGGCTCGAATTCGACCTGAACGATTACTCAGAAACTCCCTCAAAAAGCTTCATGCTCGTACCATGGGACCCTACCAAATCCTTCGGAAGTTGGGATCTAATGCATATGTACTTGATCTCCCTGACAGTTTAGGTATTAGTCCTATTTTCAATATGGAGGATCTCACTCTTCATCGACGTACTTTCGAGCCTCCTTGTCTTTCTTTTGGGGTTTCTGCAGGTACTCAGGTCCCTAGACTCCCGCCTTTGTTGCAGTCGCAGACCGACATCGAGGCGGTGTTGGATGATGAGTTTGTGTCCTCTTCTCGTGGGGGGTTCCGACGCTTCCTGGTGCAATGGTCAGGACGGTCCCAGTCAGATGCTACTTGGATTACTGAAGATGAGTTTCGTGATATGAATACGACTCTTTTAGAGTGGTACCTCCAAGACAACTCGTAGGCGTCGAGTTCTTTTCCGATGGGGGAGAATGATGTCGTATCTCCGAAGGAGTTCTATGGCAATGTGTATTCTAGGAAGAATAGGAGATTTCGTAATCTAGGGATTTTCTTTTAGGATAAAATCTTTTTATTTTCCTAGATTATTTATCATAATCTTATCGTAATCTTTGGATTTATTTTTATGTCCTTTTTTTTAGCTGTATTGATTCCTATGTAAACCCCCCCTCGTGCTTTGGGGAAAGACACACTTGAATGAATTGAATTATTAAGTTTTCAGAAGTTCTTGTGTTATCTTCTAGGTGTGGGAATTGCTCTTAGAGCGTTCTACATCATTTTGTTATTTGAAAGACAAATATTTTGAGAAAAGAGGTCCCTATTGTAGTTTTTCCCATTAGAAATGGTTAACATGTGCCATGGATGCCATCTTTGGTGTCGAAGCAATTTGTTGTGATTGTCATCTTTGGTGGAGCTGACTTAAATGATTGAGTGAGTCGCTTGCTGTTCTCTTCCCTTCTTTTTTTTTGGTTTTTTTTGTTTTTTTGGGGGGGGGGGTGTTGTTAACTTAATGTATAACAATTTGCTACTTTGTCTCAGTCAGCAGCATTGATTGGAGACTTCAATAATTGGAATCCCAATGCTGATGTTATGACTCGGGTATGGCATTCTTGTTCACTTTTTCCAGTTTTCTATGTTCAATTTGTGCTACTAAAATGCTGTGATCCTTTGTGATTTATCTTCATTATATATGTGAAGATCCAGATCAATATGTTGTTGTAGTCTATGTTACATGGACTCAAGCACAGGTTATCGGACACGGGAACGGATCCAAGTGTCCGACTCGTCAAAGCGACAACTTTAGGACACGGGGACACTGTCCAAAATTTGGACATGGATATGAGGATGCGTCTTTTTAACTGTGGAACCTAAAATTTCGAATTAATTTTTGAAGAATATTTCAGTAATTAAAAGGTTATTTACTTGTCAAACCGTTAAAACATTAAAGATCCATAAAAAAAATAATAGAACAAAGAGATCCAAGAGTATGCAGCCTTGCCACCGAGAAGTGGTGACTGGTGAGGCTATTTCCACAAAGACACATGAGAGATGAACACGTTGCGTTTCCTGAACCCAGCTGCTGTTTTATACATGGATGTGCACATAAGCTTCTGTATATGAGCGTAGATACAGTTATATTAACTAACACTCATGCATGGGTGTGCACGGAGACACAGGTTGCTCTCTCTTTCTAGAGGTTTGTGTGATGTTCAGGTCTTTGACAGTGGCTTTAAGTTGAATGTGTTTGGAGGAAACCTTTTTTGGGTATTCAATTCTCTTTGCCCTGTTTATGGTGAGGAGAGTGGAGGCAAAAAGGGAAGGACAGTGGAGGTGGTTTCTAGTGCACTCAGGTGGATGCAACTGTCTGTTTCTATAATTTAAGAATTTTGTGCCATCAGAAGAATTAGTAATCAAATAAATAAAGTAATAATCTGTACTTTGACAGACCTAATTCTCTGCTGTTTGATGCTGATTTTTCTGTATTGGGTAGTAACGTGCTTTATCAATCATTGATAATGAGTTAACCGTTCATAGTCCATTGCACTTGCTGTTATTACTGTTTTCTACAACTTACATGCTTCTTTGGATTACATATATGCAGAATGAGTTTGGTGTTTGGGAGATTTTCTTGCCTAATAATGCAGATGGCTCACCAGCTATCCCTCATGGCTCTCGAGTGAAGGTAAATATCCAATTCACTGAATTCCTGCACCTACTGTTTTGATTAGCCTTCAAGATTTAGGGACACAAGCTCTTTTTTCCATGAGTCACTTAGGATAACTGGTAAAGCATAATTATGAACACTTCATTTGTCGATAAAATATACCAGGCAGGCTTTCTAGTTTCATAAAAACTGTGTTCCCTATTTCTTTAGTCATTTATACTTAGAAAATGACAAATGGATGAAGACATTCATATTCATTTTGCTCATAAATTCGTGATAATCTCTGATTCTATGGCCCCCGCGCCCCCCCCCCCCCCCCAAAAAAAAATCAGATTCCTTTAGCCCTAAATTTGGACACTCAGTCTTGCTTCTCTTACCAATTCAACTTCTGCAGGAGTCTGAGCGTTAGGCAAAAGGGATGCCACTAAACTTCAGTGCAGATGCAATAAAGCTATGAACTATTCATGCCTAGATTTAGTTTTGGATATGTTTATCATATTCCATTGAACAATTCTTTCAGCAGAAAATAGAGAAAAAGGTTTCCATCTTCATAGCAAAAGTTTAGCATTGCATACCTGATGCTATTTAATGGTTGGTAGCAGTGTGTTCATCTGCTATTGTATAATAAGTCAATTAGGTTCAGGACATTCACTAGTTCTTTTGAGATCCTTCTAAGTTCCTGCAGTTGATCCACTAGTTATCTGATTGTTAGTATTTTAACGAATTAAAATTTTGCCAATTTAGGTTGTTATTATTATTTTTTTGATAAGTAATCAAAGAGATCTATAAATGAGATACAAGGGGGTGACACCCATGTACAAAAGGGGCAAGTATGAAAATCATCATGCCCTCAAGGTCTCATACATAATTTTATCCACAAAATCTAAAAGAGACATCGTAGAACCACCATCTAGCACTTGACTCTAACCATACAACAATCCCAAAAAATAGAGCTTGAAATCTTTAAGGGAGGAAGATTTGCCGTCAAAAATCCATAAGTTCCTCTCTTTCCAAGTACAAAACCAAATAGCGAAACGGAACCAACTTCCAGCTCCCATGAACCCAACTCTTTTTCAATCTCCTTCTCCATGCTACCAAAACATCGTTAACATTAGAAGGTTGAACCTAACTAACCCACATCAAGGAAAGGGCCAAAAACCAAAGAGAAGAGATCCATTGACAATGAAAAAAGAGGTGGTCAACTGATTCTTCATCCTCCAGGCACATAGTGGACCTACTGGCTAAATTGAAATTTCTTCTTTTCAGCATGACCTTTGTGGGAACCTTGCCCTTAGAAGCTGCCAAAGCAAGGAAACAAGAAGCTTTTGTAGGAGCTTTAACTTCCAAATTGCCTTTGATGGGAAATTAGAACAACTAAACCCATGCAGCCTATTACAAAGACTCTTAGCAAAGAAGGTTCCATTAGGATCAAGAGGCCATCTTCTCTTATTTTACCTTCAGATTGAACAACCACATCCGAATATCTAAGTAAAGTTAACAACCTAAGAATGCTTTCCTCTTCCCACTCATTCAGGCTTCTTGTGAAGGTAATGTCCCAATGATACTGACCACCATTCCAAGATAAAACCTCTTGTGCTGTAGCATTTCTCAAAGTAGCCATTCTGAAAAGATTTGGGAATTGAACTTTAAGATATTGTTCCTGCCACCACTTATCACGCCAAAACAACACCTTAACCCCATTTCTCACTTCAAAATAAACCAAAGACTTGAAGGAGAGAAATCGTCATATCTTTGACAATAAAGTCTTGTCGTTTCAAGATTTTAAGTTCTATTTTTTGAGGTTGTTGTATAGTTGGAGTGTTGGGCTTAGTGGTAACAAAATCTAAATTTTTGGACTTTTGTCGATTGCATTATGGATGAGAGCTTAAGGGCATAACGTTTTTGTATTGTGCCCCTTTTGTAAATGGGTGACATCCCCTTGGTGTCCTTTTAATATACTTCTTGATTACTTACACCAAAAAAAAAAAAAAAGACTTGAAAAAGTCCGAACTTGCATGGATAGATTTCCAACAACTTACCTCGTGTGCATAAGGGCTCCTCTTGCTCCACCAACCAAAACTATCGGTTCCGTATTTGGATACAATCACTTTTTTCCACCAAGCGTCTTCATCTTTAGCAAACCTCCAAAGCCACTTGGTCTTAAGTGCTTCATTCATTGCTCAAAGTGGCCTAATCCCTAGCTTGCCATCCTTCTTGGGATGACAAATCTCATACCAACTAACCTAATGGAAATCATTAACACTAGCATTCTTAGACCAAAGGAAATCTCTCATGATTTTTTCCAATTGGCTAGCAACGCTAGCCGGAATTGTAAATAAGGACATGTAATAAATCGGAAGACTCCAAAGAGTGCTCTGTAATAGAGTTATGCTTCCTCCTTTCGACAACATCTTAGACTTCCACCCTCCTAGTCTCTTTTGAGACCTCTCCACAACAGGGTCCCGATCTGCTTTGCACTTGAAAGAAGCACCTAAACTAACCCCATAACCAAAGAACTATGCCAAACAATGAATATTGGTAACCTCACCAATCGGCATGAAGAACTTTTTGACAAGTTAACTCTAAACCCAGACATGGCTTCAAATAACAATAGAATACATCTCAAGTACCCCATGTCACTCTCATAAGGTCTGCAAAAAATTAAGGTGTCGTCAGCAAAAAGAAGATGGGAAACTATCAAGCCATCCGACTGAGGATTGCCCACATGAAAGCCTTCTAAGAAACCCACGTCACAAGCTTTTATCACTAACCTACTAAGTGGTTCCATGACCATAATGAATAACCGGGGAGGGGGGAATAACGG
The DNA here is from genome assembly GCA_029747015.1 of Carnegiea gigantea. Taxonomy (NCBI): domain Eukaryota; kingdom Viridiplantae; phylum Streptophyta; class Magnoliopsida; order Caryophyllales; family Cactaceae; genus Carnegiea; species Carnegiea gigantea. The sequence goes on from JAKOGI010001145.1 coordinate 93,962, forward strand.
GTCGCCTTGACGAGCCCTTTTGTACTTGAGAAGAAACCTGATGCTTCACCATTAATAAAAATCGAGAAGCGAACGGTAGATATACGAGAAGATCCAACTCCTCCCCTTGCTAGGAAAGCCCATTTTCTCGAGAGTTGCTAAAAGAAAATCCCAAGAAACATGGTCATAAGCTTTCTCAATATCAAGCTTACAAAGAACTCCTGATTGGTTAGTTCTGAGATAGCAATCAACGCACTTGTTAGCAATTAAAGCAGCATCCAGGATTTGACGACCATGAATGAAAGCATGCTGGCTTGGGCTAACCTTTATCCACAACAGTTCTCAATGTAGATGCCAAAACTTTTGCGAGAATCTTGTACACGCTCCCCAAAAAGCTGATGGGTCTGGGCTTATGAATATCATTCACCCTAGCCACTTTAGGGAGCAAACTAATGAAGGTAGCATTTAAGCTTTTCGCAAGAACACCTTTTGAGTTGAACTCAGAAAATAAACCCATAATCTCCCCCTTGACAACACTGCAACAATGTTGGAAGAAAGCAATATTGAAGCCCTGGGGCTTTCTCCTTACCTAGGTCATTAACGACAGGCCAAACTTCTTCCTCTGAAAACTCCTTCACTGGATCACATGCATCAGCAAACAACATAGACTCATAGGAAATTCCTTCCAGGAGTGGCCTCCCTGGATGATCTTCATGGTAGAGCTTATCACAGAAATTCACGATGGGCTCTTTCACTGAAGAAGTGTCACTAGAACATGCACCTTCCACATAAATGCTATGAATTGCGTTGAATTTTGTTCTTTTATTGGCCACTCTGTAAAAAAAAAAAAAAAAAAAATTTAGTATTACGATCGCTCTCATGAATCCAATGTTGTTGGGTTGTTTGCCTCCGAAAGATGTCAATCCAATTACGCACTAAAGAAAGGTCTTTCTTAACCTCCAGCCTCAATTCTCTCACCACGGGAAAGGGACTGGAGTTGCTTCTTAGCATCCCCCACCTTGACCTTATCAACAAGGGCACCCAGCTTAGTGTTCAAGTGACCAAAAACCTCTCTATTCCATTCCTTGAGCTTAGACTTGAGGAAATTCAGCTTTTTCGCCAAGATAAAACTATAAGAGCTAGAAACGTTGAAATCATCCCATACATCTTTAACAAGATCACAAAGCCGTCTACCTCAAGCCATATGTTCTCAAATTTAAATGGCCTTTTTGCAGTGTGTGTTGTCCCCATCCAAAGAAGAATTGGAAAATGATCAGACGTTATCTTAGGAAGAATAACTTGATGCACTTCCTGAAAATGGCCTTCCCACTCAACAGAGAAGAGAAAACGATTAATGCGAGATAATATTGAAACAACAATTGATAAAGTTGGAAACTCCATCATTGCAGAAGACAATCTACCTCTTTTAGACCTTTCGGATGGAGATCTCACAACATTGAAATCCCCACCTAGACACCACAGAATATCCCACCTAGACATGAAGAGCTTCAACTCACCAAATAACTAAAAACCTTAAACTTCCATCATTTGGACCATAAACACCTATAAGACCCCACAGAAAATTATCTTTCAAGTTTCAAGCACTTCAACTTGCAATAGACAGTATGAGACCCAATCTTGGAGTCAACCAACTCCAAGACCTGAGTATTCCGGATGACAATAATACCATCAGATCGACCTACAGATGGTAAGAAAATCCAATCTACAGCGACTGCCCCAAAGTCTAATAGCAATAGGATGATTAACATCTTCCATCTTAGATTCCTGAAGAATAGCAATATCACAAAAATAATTGTGGAGCACCCATCTGGCATCTCCCCTCTTATTAGGACAGTTCAGCCCTCTCACGTTCCATGATAAAATCTTAATGTTCTCCCCCGCGACGCGTTGTCCTTTCCCGAACTTCTCCAACTTCCACCTCCTCATCGACTCTCATTGTTGCTTTCTTCCTGGTTGCCTCTAAACCGGCCAGAAAATCAAATAGCTTAGTTTCATCCACAGCAAGGCCCGTCTTCTCACAAAACTCCAGAATATGATCCAAGACTCAAATAGACACTTCTTCCAGGTTTTCATAATGACCAATGCGGGAACAAGGACCAGCCCGACCACTAAAATGCTCTTGGACCAATGAGCCCTTAGCTATAGGGATGGTTCCCGTACGAACCTCTCATAATGGAGAATCTAACCCAATTTCAGCCACCACAATTTTCCTCCCACAGTTTTTCCTCGGAGTGTAAACAGTCAACTCCTTGGGACTCTTTTGAGGAGAATAATGGAATGGTGTCACTACCTCCAAAGAATACTCTGGCGCCACCGAAGGAGAAACTGCCTGGTCACAAAACGACAAATCACAATCTGAAGAAGGGTAGTTCTCCATCAGATCCCTCAAACTTGAAACTTGTTCACACCAGGAGAAACAGCCATACAATATGAGAAATACGAGAAGAGAATGCTGTCCCAAAATCAACCCCTTTGAACAACACCATTTGATGCAACACCATTTGACACAAACTGTTTATTCCCATTGTCACCTACTGTGCACCTGAGTAAATCTATCCAACTCAACTTCCAATACAGGTCTTTACTGCACCTTTTGATGAGGCCCTACTTGAATGCTTGCATTATCTGTCCCAAGAACAACAGCAAAAACATCCCATGATCCACAATTCCGACATCTCCAACCCTTCAAATCAGAGTTGCCTACCTCACCTCTAACAACTTCAGAAAAGCTAAGATGTCTGCCCACCTTCGAGCTGAAAGTACAAAGAGAAACTTGCTGCTTACTTGACAATGTTTTATGACTCTCAATCAACACTTTCTTGAAGAGTCTAGCAACCCCGAACCAACCATCAGCCTTGGGACCTTCAGGGAAGATAATCGATCTTGATCAACCAGAACTGGTATAATGTGAGAGCATGATCAATCTCCCATCAAAATCTTTCTCAGCTGGAGAAGCCAACACCTGTTGTTCCATTTGAAGGTTCTCACCCAAAGAGGATCTCCCTTAGAAGAGCAAAAACGAACCCATTCAACTCCCAGCCGATGGAATTCCTCCAAACTTAACCTAACAAAGAATCTTTTCCTTTTATCGAACTCCACAACCCTGAAAGGAAAGACTCCTCCTTCACCCTAAGAAAACTCAAAAGTCTTATCTTCAATACTGACAGAGCCAAACATGAGACCAGGACAACAAACTACCACAACCTAAGAAGGAGAACACCACAGAGAAAGAGATAGAGACTTCCTGCGCCAGAAAAGAAGAAAAGAAAATTTTCCGGCGAAACTCCGGTGGCAGCAGAAGTCGCCGGTGACCAAACTCCTCCTAGAAATGTGCTGGCAGCAACCTGAAGTAGGTTATTTAGTGGGTACAGTTTAAGAGGACTCCTATTCCTCTTCAGAGAGATAGAAAACTATCATAGTGAATCATATCTATGTAGAGTCTTTAAAGGAATTTCCTCCAAAAGTCTCAAAAGTTTGAGCCCATAAGATGCGAAATATGAAACCTGATACAACCCTTGAAAATACAGTTGTTCCTCTCCAACAGCAGTCATGCAGAAACCTATGCAAAAATGCCAGATTCAGGTGTATGGGGGATGCCTTATATATTTCATATTTTTCTATTTTTTTTTTCCCCTGATTGGAGATTATATTTAACAATTTGATCTTTAGACTGACTTTGATTGAGACTTGAGCGGAAAGAAGATTTTATTAAAAATAGTTTCCAATTAAAGTTATTTTTGATGGAAAATAAAAAATGTCTGTTGGAGTATGAGAGTGGGTATCGTCCCACATTGATAAAAATACAAAGAATATGAAAGTGGATGTTGTCCCACATTGATAAAGTTAAAAGGTTTGAGCATGTATACAAGCTTGTGAGTTACTCCACCCATTGCCAATTGGTTTTGGGTTGGAACCTTATTTGAGCTTGTATACATGACTCGTTTGAATATGGCCCAATTAATTGATATAAAAATTTAACAGTATCGTTTGCTTGTCCTGAAAAATTAAATAGAAGATTCATGGATATGAGGGTATTGCTTCCTGCAAGGACAGGTGGGGGGAGTATGAAGTCAGAGGAGGCAAATGAGTAACCGATGAAGGGTTAGAAGGAGCATTACATGGAGAGAAACAGAGAGGACGGAGCATAGAGGCAGAAACAGAGACAAATGAAGATCGAAGACAGGCTTGAGGTTAGACAGAGAGGGAATGAGCATTAGAGGAACTTGGACTCATAGCAGAGTGATTGTTGGGAAAATGAATTGAAGCCTGAGAAAGGGGGTGGAGAAGAGAGATTTTTTTTTGGGGTTTCTTTTAAACCTCACAAGAAAAAAAAGGGGGAGAAAGAGGTTTAAGGTGTGTAGATGTTGAGGAATCAGAGCCAGAGTGACTGCTGGGAAATGGAATTGGAGGTAACTACAAAAGGTGATGGAGAAGAGAGCCCCCCCCCCTCCATTAAAAAAAAGGGAGAAAGGTATCCAAGGTGTATACAGTAGGGTGACTCCACCTTCTGATAGTAATATATTTTTGTGATTGAAATTTCCACTGCCTCTACAAACTGAATGATGGAAAATTTGCAAGAACATTTGTCTGTCCAACCAAGAACATTGTGAAGACCGTGACCCTGGGGAACCTATCCCAGGTGCGGTCCTCCATGAGTGGTTGGACTTGTTTGTTAGGTGCTTTGCTTTGGAATTAAATTAGATTTATTTTTATAGAAAACAGATTTGGACTATTGAATGCAGGCTTGGCTAGAAAGCTGGGCCTCAATTCTGATCACGGGTTCATGCTCCTGATCTGAGCTATCTCAGCTGGATCCTGGTGGTTGCCCTTGCCTGACCCAAAATCTTGGCCTTGGGCCAGCACCTTCTAGTCCAGACACTTACTGTCGGGATCCCAAATGGATTTGTCCAATTCAGAAAAAACAAAGCAAAAGGAATAGAGAAAGATAAAAAGCAATGAAATTTAGTTTATAGAGTTGCCTGCGAGTTTTAGGCAAAACTTACAAACCAAATCTACTCTTTGAAGCAAACCATAAACCGATAGGGACAACCAAAAGGGATGACTAGTTCGCTTTAAAAAGATTTTCGGAAGGCCCCTGAATAATCCCTAGTATGGGGACCATCTTGACTCCACAAGCTTGAACTGAAGATCTAGATTCGGGAGCGAGGGTACGGTGACATGATGGAGTGCATCACATCACCGCCCGTCATCACTGACGGTCTCTTCTAATCAATACTAGAAATTTAGATCTTAATTATACTATCAAATAGTCATGCAACATATTGTTATCAATGAGTCAAATGGCATAAATCAGAGGCACAATGCTAGTCCTGGAAAATTCAAAATAAAGTAAGTAATTATGGTAGGTGGGGAACGACTTAAAGATTACATTTTTACCAAACTTGGAATCAAAAATCATGAAAAGAAAGAAGGTAAAGAGATAAGGGGAAGAGTTAAATCACGCGATCAGGACAACCCACCTAATTTACCTAGGAACCTAGCAAATTGACGCCTTTTAATGATTAGCCCGATCTCTCCTTCTCAATGCTCTCAATGTGTAAAGTGTCTCTCTCTAGATTTGCCCTAGTCTCTGCTTATTTGATTTTCAGTATTCTTTTATCAGAAATCTCTTGTGATTTTTTGGTGCTCTAATTGATGGAAATTTGATGCCTCTAACCCTAAAGCTCTGTTTGGTCATTAGAAAATTTGATGGAAAGAAAATTTGATGGAAAGAAAAGTGAAGGAAAAAAAACTAGGGAGAAAATGAGTTTTTTTTTTCTCTTCTTTGGATTGAGGGAAAAAATACAAGAATTTGGATGAGAAATTTGAATGTTGATGAACTTCTTGAACCATGTTGATATCATCTAAGCAAAGTGAGGTTAGAGGAGGTTGAGAATTTTCCTCAAACTTTTCTCACAATTTTATGAGGAAAATTTTACACTTATTTCTAACAATTTTTCCACCTAACTTTTCTCCATATTGTTTTTCTTTGTATTTTCTCTAAACTAAACATAAGAAAAAAAGTAACTTTTTCAAATTTTTTCCTTTCCACCAAATTTTTCAAGATCCAAGCAGAGCCTAAAGGGTAGCCCCTTTTTATGGTGGTTGAGGAGAAAGGAGACCTAATCCTAGTTCCATTAAACTTAATATAAATGAGTGAATTAATCTTGCTAGGATTCTCATTAATTAAACACGATGAATTAATCCTACTAGGATTTTGATTAATTAATCATAGTTTAGACAAACAAGAACTTGGAGAGGGAAAAAAAGGAACCCAGCCATGTTCCTTGTTAAGTGTACCGGCTGGGTTTGCTTGGTTTGGGCCAGCCTCTCTCCCTCTCTCTTTTGTTTTCCTTTCTATTTCAGACTCAATTTTTTTTTGAGATCACTCTGCTGGGCTCCGAAACACACAGGTTGGGGTATCATTTTCATCACTGAGCAATTACAAATGAGACGCTATTTTTAGGCGTCTACAGTTAACAGTACAATTAATAAAATGAACAGTTTATTTTCTCTGCCCCTTTTTTTGGGTTAAAATTTCTCCTTTGCAGTTTTGCCCATTTGTTCCAGTAGACCTTAAATATAGGAGTTTTTCTTTCTCCAATTGCAATTTTATATGAACACTGTGGTTGGTTTTTGGGGAGTAGGGGTACCTATGATCTTGTGCCTACTTTTAGGCAAGTAATGTCCCCCAACTTTTTTTTTTTTTTTTGGTTTTTTGTTTGGGGGGGGGGGTATATGTCCTCATGTACATAAGTGTGATAATGATTTTGACTGTCTCTGAATTCTGGTTAATCTTGCTTTCATATCTTAGATTCGGATGGATACTCCTTCTGGAATAAAAGACTCCATTCCTGCATGGATCAAATTTTCTGTGCAGCCGCCTGGTGAAATTCCGTACAATGGGATTTATTATGATCCACCTGATGAGGTTCGTGTTGCTGTTTGGTTAAGTTTGATAAAACGACAACTAACGTTACTATGTGAATTTTGCTTTTTCCATCATGAAATGTAAAATTTCTTGTGTCCATTCTTGACAGGAAAAATACATTTTCAAACATCGTCAGCCTAAAAGACCAGAGTCACTGAGGATTTATGAGTCGCATGTTGGCATGAGTAGTCCGGTGTGCATTTTCCCCTTTCATCTATTTTTTAAAAATTTTTTTCCTTCCATTTAATGATTTGAAGTTTCTAACCTTTGTGTATGCTCATGTTCAAGATTTTGTGCTTATGCTTTAGTTGGCAGGTTTATTAAGTCATCTCCTTGTCGTGATTTAGAACTTATGGCCTCTCCTTGGAAGTAGTATTAAAGTGATGAAAGCATTCCTCATATTTCTTTCTGTTTGGTGTTTGATGTTGATATGCAAACTGATTGTGCTTTATGACTTTACAAGAGTTTAGTTGTGTTCTTATTAAAGAAAAAGAATTTAGTTGTTGTGTGTGAATCTGTAGACATGGTAGATCTAGATTTGCGACTTTCCATATGTATCTAGGGGTGTAAGGGAACTGAGCCGAGCTGAGCTGGAGCATTATGAGTGTGTCTAGGGTTGTATGACATGCACATTAAGAGGGAGGAGAGATAGTGATACAAAAGTCACAAAGTAAGTGAGCTAAAATGAAATCAATGAGAGCAAGGGAAGAACCCATGCTTCTCCAATAGAAAACATGAATTATGAAGAGAACAGTGTCCATAAAAAACGATTACTTGTACATTTCTGCAATGCAGTCAAGCAATAAAAATTTATGATGTTCCTTATGATACTGTTGTTTAAAATTGTGCCTGAATTCATGTTTTGTTATTGATCGTACTAGCTTTCGAGCATTCGCTGATTATTTCTTTTGGTGTGGATGTCACTTTTATTTAATACAGAAGTTTCCTGTGCCTATCTTGCACTACCTCTTGAAGTTTAGCGTACCCACTATATTCGAGTTACAAAACATTAAAGAGAAGCTATGACTATTTGGTACATTAATCCTATTGTTCAGATAAGTAAAGTTGGGGCAGATAGGTTATGACAAACTGAAACCCAACAGAGTTGGCTGGCATTAGATATTATGCCAGTGTAGTTTAACAGCTTCTGAATATGTTGATAGAAAGGCTAGGCGCTGTCTTTTTCATTGAGTCATCTCTGCTAAAGCAGAAAATTTGGTGGTTTCTATAAGTTCAGCACTTGACCTCAATTTCAAATGGAGATGTCTATTTATTCTTTCGCTGATAGAGCCAACTCAATGTGCCATGGTTCTTGTAAAAACTAGATCCAAATTTTCATATAAACAGAATTCTCATGACGTTTGGTGCCAATTTTGTGGATAGGTGTTCACTCCAAATTAATTTTATTCTCTCTTTGCTGCTGAGCTGGTAAACATATCTTGAAACTTGAGTTCCACATGAAGTTTGATGTTCCTTCTTGGTATCTTACCCTGTCCTTTTGTGTCTAATACTTTGATGAACTTGCCATAGTTAGATATAGGAAGACATAATTAGAAGTTTCTTTGTATTCTCTCAGGAAAATAAGTTTTAAGAGAAGGGGGGTGGTTGCGTTTTTCAGCATGCTTCCCTTGAAGCTTCCTTTGTCGTCTTGTCAGCAGTTTTCCTGAGATTTCTTTTTGGTGTCAAGGGGAACATGATATGAGACTCTTGCTGTTCTCTTATTTGTCCTTGTTAGTTATGGATATTTTGTGTGGAAACTTATCGTCTGCCAATGAGGCTGGTCTTATCTTTGGATTTTCTGTGGGAAGTTGGCATTTATTTTCATCTATGATCTCCTTTTTGCCAATGATACCATCTTTTGTAAGGACTATTGTGATGTAATTGTGATCTTTGTTATGTTGTAATGTGGTTTAATTGTTTAAGGTTAGGCCATGGTTGAGGGCAGGGATTCAAAATGCGGTTTTGGTAGCGATTTCGATTTCGGTTTCGGTTGCGGTACGGAAAAATCTCTCTAATACGGCAATCGCGTTCTATATCGCGACTATCGCGGCATGAAAACGCAGTTCGCCCAACTCCAAAACCTTTTCAACGCGGCCATTTCGTCGCGGTTCGGACACATTTTGAATCCATCGTTGAGGGTCAACTTGTCTGTAAGTTCCATCTTCCCTGTTGGAGAGGTGAGGAATTGTGGATGTACAGTAGGATATCTTCTCGCATATAATCTTTTGAGTTTTGACGTACAAACTGCCTCTTGCGTGGAGTTTTAATATGCAAGATTAAGGAGTTTGAGCATAAGAACTGATTATCAAGAGGCTCCAGAGAACATTCAAGGTACAGACCAAGTGTCTTTACTTGTAGTGCAGGTAAAACTAATTGAGTGACCTGCCGGTCTGTCCCGGACAATCCCTGATTACTTTGTCTTTCCCCTTTTCTTGCAAACTGGAAGCCATTCAGAGATGCTTCCTTAAGGATTTGTTTGGGGATTACTTGAGTAACCTGTTGTGATGGCGGGGGCGTCGTAGACATTCAAATATCTAATGCTCTTCTAGGCCAGCAGTTATGGAGACTCATGAATGACAAAGGCGAGGTATCGTGGAAGTTGGTCAGCATCAAATATTTTTCAGAGGGCTTCAGTTGGCTCCCTGGCAGACTTAATGGTTCATATGTAGTGAGTTTACATGAGGAGTTGCATCTAATGCGAAGGATGTGTTGGTGGCTTGGAGGAGAAATGAAGAAGAGTTTGGTTTCATCGAGTTTGGAAAATGGTTCCATTTGATATTTGGTGGGCTACTTGGAAGGGGAGAAATCGATGGATTTTGTTTGCCCCCTGAAACTATGTCCTTTCAAGATTTCAAGCTCTACTTTTGGGCACCGTTGTATCATTGGAGTGTTGCGCTTGATGGTGATAGAAGTTTGAATTTTTTGGATTTTGCAGATCTATAATGAATGAGAGCTTGAGGGCATAATTTTTGTGTGTTTACCCCTTTTTACATGGCTAACATCCCTTTGGTGTCCAATCAATACAACTGTTGGTTGCTAATTAAAAAAAGGGTGGTCTGCACAGGAACAGGCTCGGCTGGCCTGCACTGCACTGTTGCCGCTGTCTAGGTTGAGTGCAGGTCAAGGTGACAAGGTCTACAATATTGGCCTTGGTGCGCAAGCCATAATTTTGCTTTTGTCAGTTGAATTCTTGGATTCTTGACAAATCCTTTTTACCAGGAATGATGCCTGTAAACTTCCTTAGCAATATAGCTTCAATTTCATTACCCCCCCCCCCCCCCCCCCAAAAACCCAAAAAAAAAGAGTACAAGAAGTAACCGGTCTATTGTGTTTCATCTTGAGCTCCTATAAGATCATTTGTCTTCAATAATGGCTTCTTTTCTTGTTTTCAAATTGTATGTGTAATGCATGCCCCTTAGGAGATCCAACATTATTAATATCCTGCATCCTATATTATTCCTGTGGTTTTCCTGTTTTTATCTGATAATCCAGTTGTAGGGTAAAGTTTTAATATACTCTCTTCGGCATCTAGGAACCTAAGATAAATACGTATGCCAACTTCAGAGATGATGTACTTCCTCGAGTCAAAAGACTTGGTTATAATGCTGTTCAGATAATGGCTATTCAGGAACATTCATATTATGCTAGCTTTGGGTATGTCTCTTACCATCTCTGCTTATTCTTTTACTTTTTCAATACTCATCTTTCAGCCTCATTCAGTAACCCAACCATTGTATTTTCTGTGCTGTAGGTATCATGTAACGAATTTTTTTGCACCAAGCAGCCGTTTTGGTACTCCAGAAGATCTTAAATCCCTTATAGATAGAGCTCACGAGCTGGGTTTGCTGGTCCTCATGGACATAGTGCACAGGCAAGATACTAGTTCCTCTAATTTCAGATTGAAATAGTATTTTTGCTTTACCGATATCGTGCTACTTCTAGTTTCAACTACTGCAAAATGAAGGAGCAAGATTCTGATCCATTTTCCGATGTTTTTAGCTGCATGATGGTCAAGTTCTTTTGTCTGGGAGTCTAATTTTGTTGTTCAACTTGTGTTCATTCTTTGAAATTTCTTGCTCTATTTTTAGCATATCTATGAAGAAAAGAAGTACCATCCTTTTTACATTAAAATAAGAACTTATGCTGCTTTAGAAAATAACCATAAAGCTTACCATAAAAAATAAAAAATGAAAATGGAAGGATACTCTGCCTCAATTCTTTCTAGTGGAGCATTCAAACAAGTGATGCTTGCGTTCTCTGGAATATTAGACCTAATAACCTGAGTAATGACCGTAGGGAATTTTAGAATGATGAGTGCAACCCTTGAATTGTGTGATCTGATCCATGTTTGCATCTGCTTATGGGTGTATATGTATCTGTTCAATCAGTGTCCTTTGCCATGCTTCCTCTTTCATCCATGCCTTGTTTACTTTTAGTTGTTTATTATTCTGTTCCCTAATCAATTTATTGATATCTTGTGAATTTCAGCCACGCATCCAATAATGTTTTAGATGGGTTGAACATGTTTGATGGAACGGATAGCCACTACTTCCACTCTGGACCACGGGGTTACCATTGGATGTGGGATTCTCGCCTTTTCAATTATGGAAGTTGGGAAGTACGTATTAATCTGCATCATTTTGCGTATTGCAAATGACTCATTGGCTCTGTAAATTAATTCGCTTTTCTGATAGGTACTTAGGTTTCTTATCTCTAATGCAAGATGGTGGCTTGAAGAATATAAATTTGATGGCTTTCGATTTGATGGAGTAACTTCAATGATGTACACGCACCATGGCCTGCAGGTACTGTTTTAATTGGTACCTGTTTTGTACCTATGTGACTATTAGTTGTTAGAGTTCATGAGATGATAGAGATTTTTTTTTGTTTTTTTAAAATCATTGTTAGCCTTCACCGGATGGTCTTCATGAGATGGTAAAGATTTTTAATCTATGATTTTCTTGAGAGACCCAAATCTTAGCATTTTCTTGCATATACGGAAGTCATAGAAAAAATTTTGTTCATGGTTGCTGTTCAGCTTATAGATCTCAAATTTAGCTATAAGCATGGGAACTGGTCTTGGAGTCTCAGCTGTAAACTTGAAACATTGTGCATGATTCTAATGTCTGAACTCTGAAGTCAGTCAAATACTGTGGCATTAATATTTTTGTTGTCTTATAAGGTTGTTTTCGAATGGACTTAAATATAGAGGACAGCGTCATGGTCTCATGGAAACCAATTTCAGTCCTCAATCTTTTTTTTCCTTCGCCATTTTTTTCCTTCTTTTTTTTTTTGTTGGGGGAGAAGGGTGGGGAGGGGGGGGAAGATGTTTTGACAAAAATGTATGTGCATGGGAGAATAGAAAAAGAAACATTCTCTTTGAAGGGGCATCTTGCTGTCACTTGGTAATCAACACATAAGGAATCAATGCAAGGACTGTCGTCAACCCCAAACACCTTATTTCTAAGACCAAGGGCAAAGATCAAGAGGGGCAAATCAGAATGCCAAAAGCCATTTCTCCTATTATTGAATCTGCAGGTGTATACATATTCTTGAGAACTCTGCCATTCCTTTCCAATAGAATAACCCAAGTAGTGATCCCCCCCCCCCCCCCCAAAAAAAAAAAAACCGTATAGAAGAGAAGCAGAAGGGGGTGCCGTGAACTCAAATGAATCTATCTTACTTTCAATCCCATTAAGATTTCTGTGCATAATTTCAAACATTTTTGTCTTCTGTTTGTCACGTCAGTGACCTATTGGGATTCCTTTCCATGGATAAGAGACAAGAAGCAAAATAAGCCAACGTAGTACACCCCCCCCCCCCCCCAAGGGGAATGACAAGAAGGGATGAAATTAAGAAAGGAAAAACGAGCGAGGGATGAACCATCATCAATGCCTTGTGGTGTTTAATCAGAAATTTTGTTCAATGCAGTCTTATTGAATACATACTTTTTTTTAATTAGCTGACTTTGGTGTACTTGATATATAGTGCTACAATGTTTACAACAATTTCTTTTTTCAATCATCTCCAGGTGACATTCACTGGAAATTACGACGAATATTTTGGTTTAGCAACCGATGTTGATGCTGTGGTTTACCTAATGTTGGTGAATGACATGATTCATGGATTGTTCCCCGACGCTGTAACAATTGGTGAAGACGTATGGTCTCATTTTATCGGAGATTTTGCTGATTTTCCTAGTTTCAATATTTCTTGTAGGTTGGCATTTTTAAATTTGTTTAATCCAATGCATAATGCATTTCTTGTGAGAAAAAAATATCTTGGGATTCAGCTTTTTTCCCTGATGGCTCTGACTCACCTCTGTAATCGTCACTGACAGAGGTGCGATTTCAGAATTACACTACAGGGTGTTTGGTATAGAACTGTTGCTTTGCTATTGGGCATAGATATGCTTAGTGATGTTGTGCCTTTACTTCAGCTATTATAATTGGAAATTTTAGATACGTAAGCAGATATTAAGCCAAAGATGTATAGCATGTATTGTGTGATGACAATGTAGTATTTGTCCTACATGACTGTTTACATATGTCTCTTCCGCATCTTTATCAACTATAATGTAATGTGTTTATTGTCTGTACTTTTTGTAGAGGCTATGTTTTGGAAGCACCCCGGGGGGGGGGGGGGGTAGTATTTCTAGGAGGACAAAATGGGGTTGAGAGATCTCCTGGCATGTTATGCATATCGTAGTGTATCCCCCCCCCCCCAAAAAAAAAACCCCTAAAAAAGTAAATAAAGATTTTCGTCTCTATGATGTTTACAGGTTAGTGGAATGCCAACTTTCGGCCTTCCCACACAGGATGGTGGTGTTGGATTTGACTATCGTCTCCATATGGCTGTTGCTGATAAATGGATAGAGCTTCTCAAGTATGTTCAGCAAAGCTAAACCCTTCCCTCAACTTTTGCCGGTATTTCGTTGGATGCACTGGCAGTGTAGATATTCATTAGGTGTCACATCAAAGTGGAAGTACCCCTTGCCTGCTTAGAATAACAAGAACTGTAAGAATAGTAGTGTAGGACTTCAAAGCAACTAGATGATCTCGTGCTAAATGCTGGTTAAAGTTAATACCTCTTTGGATCCAAGTAGGATTAACATACAGATTGAGATGATCTAGTAGATCTGTCTGAAAAATGCAAGACACTTCAGCAAGAGCTGCAAGGGGGGGGGGGTGACCTCGACTCGTTTAGCTTTAAATTGTCCAAGTTGCATGGCTATTAGACTCATTAACCGGATCCCAACCCCTATATAGGATGCCTTCATAATGCTTGCTGTCATAAAAAAATTAACTGCCTTCAGTATGAAGAATTTTATTTCAGAGCCTTGATGCTCTTTTGGGGGAAACAATGGATAGTAAGCATTTTTCCTTGAGCATAGGAAAGGTGACATCGTTCTTGTCAAGTTTGGGATATGATAGTTGGTGAAGACAGCGTTTATTCAGTTTACACTGTTGTGACGTTGAATGCTTTTCTTTGTTAATGAGTGCGACTGATTGCTTAATGGAGCCTGAAGTAAATTTACATAAACACACCGTCTACAGGTTTTGAGGGCCAACGTAGTACAAGGCATCAAAGGCAACTCTAGAAAAGCGAGAACTGTGAGCGACACCATCTTTCATTGGTCTTGGTTGTGCAAATGTTGGCCGTAAACGGCTTCCCTTAAGGCTCCAGTCCATGGGCATGTAGTGTACTGATCCTTGTACCTGAGTGAAGATGGAAATAACTCAATTGAACTCAATGGGTAACAGTTGTTATAGAATATTCTCATTGTGAGCAAAACTAATCAAAACCTTCACCTACTTCCTTTCGTAAATACAGCTGACAGTTATGACCCAGCCCAGAACTCGGACAATAAATTTAGAGGGAAAAATGCCAAAATGGGAGGAATCAATTGGATATAAAGCAAGACTAGTAGGGACATACTGGCTTGGGTCCCTGGGGTTGATTTGGGTGATTGGCTCATGGCTCACTTCTCTGGCCTTTTCTCTGTTTATATAAAAAGGTTGGGCTAGAGCCGACTGAATGTTAAATCTCTTGACCTTAATGCAATGACATCATGGTTTCTAAAACACTATGGATTAGTTTATCATCTGCTATGCCTCATGGTGCCAGTGCATAATTAACCTGAATAAATATGCTGTTTTTAATTGTTCTTGATGAGGATAATCAAGTATGAACAATATATAAAGAGGGAAGTCTGGTTTTGGGATCCAATGGACTTATATTGAATGCATCATTTGACACTGCTTCACCCAGTTTTCCGTACAAATTTGTCCTATTATATGTTTTTCAATCTAAGGTAGTACCCTATAGGATGTGCTGACGTTTTATCCTGGTCACACCATCTATGTTAAATTCTGTAATTCCTAGTTGTGTTTAAGCACTTTGTGACTGTGGTGATTTTTCACCAACCAGCGAGGGATTAATCAATAATTTTACGTGGAAGACTAAGGATCTATGCTGAAATTTGATTTTTCCTGTAGAAAATGGGCCAAATACACTGGTTCTTAGGAGGGATCCACAGTTAGATGTGCAGAGTTGAGTTGCCCATTTACAGCAGTGTTTCTGGGGATGCAGGAGGGAGGGAGTGGAGGCACTGAGGAGGGGAAGGTGGTCACAGGCAATGTCACCCTGGATCATGCTTTTGCCAGCCACCGGCCAACCAGTCGGCCGTGGTCTGCAGGCTTTGGTTGTGAGAATTGTTAGGGTTGGGTAGGCTATGGATGGGAGTGGACATTGATCAATCTTGTCTTTGGATAGTCCAAGGGCTGAGATTTGTTTTTGCTATTTCCTGTCTTTTTCCATTTTCTTGAATTTTATTTGTAGTAATGTTTGTAATTTTTTTAATTGTTAATCTAAGGACATTCCAAGCCACTAAATGCTCTGGCTGGCAATTTGTTACTTCCAAAAAATGGCAGATGAATTTCTCATTCTGCTGTACCTTGGGGCACTTAAGTTTAATTAATTCTTTTAATCCACCTATAGTTAACTTTGCTTTGATACCTTGAAGTATTTGCCTGAGTGGTGTAAATTAGTTATACATATGTTTAATTCTCTCCTGCAATAGATGAATCGGACTGATAATCTTTTTACATGCTTACCATGATGCTGCCCAGATTAAGAGATGAAGATTGGAAAATGGGTGACATTGTTTTCACGCTAACGAATCGAAGATGGGCAGAAAAATGTGTAGTTTATGCTGAGAGTCATGACCAAGCTCTTGTTGGTGACAAAACCATTGCGTTTTGGCTGATGGACAAGGTTAGAACTCTTTCTCTTCTTTTTTTTTTTTTTTTTTTAATAGTTCTTTTATCTTCTTTGTTTTTCTTTTTTTTTTGGGGCGGGGGAGGGGGTGTTTAGAGGACCTTTCTGGTTTCCTCTTGTCAGAATCACTGCCTCTCTTAGCAAGGTTGTAGATAGGTTGTCAAGGAATTTTGGTAAGCAATGGTTTTAGACTAGTTACACTGACTAAACAAGCACGTGAGAGGCAATTAGCTTCTGCTATGCAACTCGTCAAGCTTTTTCACCTGTTGGCTTAGTTTTAAGTTGGGTTCACTGATCAATATTTATGAATGAATGAAGAACAAACTGCAGCTGGAGACAGGAAGATGTAATACACTGGATCCAGACACATTTGAATTCAAACCAATGCAAACCTCCCCCTCCCCCCCCCCCCCCAAAAAAAGGAGGACGAACGAAGGGAAAACAAAAAACAATTTTATTTGGTTTACTGTCCTTGCCCTGACATTTGGTGACATATGAGCCCCCTTTTTTAACTTTTCTTTTTCCCAAAACAGAATCTAGTGGTGCATTTCTCTGTTCTTATATGTCATTATAAAAGAAAATATTTGGTGTTTTACTTAACTTCAAAATGCCGTATTAATCTTTCTATGAGATCTATGAGAAATTTTTTGAAAAAATATAATTTGTTATAATTTAATAAATATAAGCCTAAAGTTTGCATGCACCACTATAAACCAATCCTCAGTAGGGGGCCCCTTTGGGGTAGCCTAGTAATAGGGCACTTGGCTTTCACAAGGAAGACCAAGCTTTGGTTCTTCTGTTGTTGTGTATCTATAAATTAACCAAGCCAAAAGAAAATAAATAAATAAAACTAGATCTCAATTTGTTTGGTCCAACCATTTAAACTGATCCATTTGGTTTTGACTGTATGGCCTGCTGGTCCACTCTATTGGCCAGTTCTCTCTTTGGTTTGGGTGCCAGTAATCTTGTTTGGAAATCTAATATGCCTCTTAAGACGGAAGTGTTCTTGGAGATTTGGACCTTGTTTCTAGACAGGATTAACTAGCCTTAGTAATATGTTTCAGAGGCAGAAACCTGATGCACTATGTATGTTCGTGTTACTTTGGTTTAATGAATTTTTTTCAATTTGACCCCCCCAAACTCCCAAACGACAAAAAAGGAAAAATAAAAACTCTGAGTTTGAATTTCGACATGTTGAGGAAGAACTCATTGATGGTTACTGTTTAGAGAGTCTTGGATTTGTCAGACTATCTTTGTTGATTGCATGCAACTAGGAAGCCTGGACACTCTGCATCATGCATATGTGTCTTAACACATTTGCCTCCTTGGACACTCTAGATCATTGAAACTAAGTTTCAGGAATACAAGTTAATGGAGACTTGTTAGTTGCGTCATTCATCAGTATTGAGCTAGTTATACAAGTCCTGTTCCAGAAGTATGGTGTGGGAACATTGTCCCCTGTTCTTCTGGATGTATGTATGTCTCCCAATCTCATGAAAAATTGACTCTTGCCTGAAGGATGCAAAACCCTGAAGTCTGCAACTACCATGTATCCTGAATCAAGGTTTTCCCTTGAAATCTGCATTGTGATTAGGATCCAGTCGAAGGTTTCAATATGACACGTCTTTAATATGTCAGCAACTACAAAGGGCATGTATATGTTTCTCTGATTTATTGCCCCACCTCCACAATTTTTCCAATCTATGTTTCCGTTTGATCCGAAGAGTTGGTTTGGTATCAACTTCTTTTTACCAGTGCATAATTGTTTTTGGCATGCTGATGTTTCAGGACATGTATGACTTTATGGCTTTGGATAGACCATCAACTCCACGAATTGATCGTGGAATTGCATTGCACAAAATGATCAGGCTTATTACAATGGGTCTAGGCGGAGAAGGCTACCTGAATTTCATGGGGAATGAATTTGGGCACCCTGGTGAGACCAATGAAATATTTGTCCGATGTTTGCTCCTATTAACCATTAGGATCAGTTGTTTCTTTTGTTGGGCCCTTAATGTTCTTGTGGGTACTGATTCTTTGGTGTTCAGAGTGGATCGATTTTCCTCGGGTGGATCAGTATCTTCCAGACGGCTCATATGTTCCTGGAAATAATAACAGCTTTGATAAGTGTCGCCGCAGATTTGACTTAGTATGTTCCTCTCCTATGTTGTGCACTCTATCTTTGAAAGGAAAAAAATTGTTGATCTTTAGCAGTTGCATCATTTAGTATTTTGAATTGTTGCATCCTTTTGTAGGATGGTATACAATGTAAAGACTTTGGCGAATGCTTCTTTAAAGTACTATATCACATTAATGTGAAGGCATAACTTGTGATGTGTTGGTCCAAACTCATGAGATGCTTTCCTTAATGTGTCATAGTTGAATTACTGAATTTCTCTTGTTTTTTGCTGAACGAGGGGTGGAAGCTGATGTTGCTCAATATGTATTATTGATGAGACTAATTTCTCTGGCCGTGGGTATTTTAGTTGTGGGGGTCCGGGGTATTGTTTGTCCACATTGAATAAGTATCAGACGTTAGAGTCTGAGACCAGTGAACCTAATCCCATTCTTATACGTACATGATCCTCAGGAGTTGCCCGCCTATGAGAAGGGAGCACAAATATAATTTGTTTTAGCCCCATTAATGAGCCAAATACTGCATTTATGGAGAGAAAGTTTGTTGAAATACCAGTGTCACCTGCTTTAACAGCTGGAATCAATCATTTTTATCTGGTCAGTGATGTGCATTAGCAGGATCCTTCATACCATAGAGGACCCTCCCCCCTCTCACTGGTGCTCCCTATAAACCTGCCCCTGGGGCTTTTTTGGGGGGGGAGGGGGGGTGTCTTGAACTACTGGCCTTCGTTAACTATTACTTATGTGGCTTTATGCCTTTATCGGTCTCTAATGTTGCCATGAGTAGGTTGCCATCAACACTTCCCTAAAACCAACTATGAGATGGACAAAAGGAGAGAAGGAGATTTCTCATGATCATCTGGAGTACATTGTGACAACAGATGGTACCTATTTGTTTTTCAATGAACTTGGTTGGAAAGAAAGGAAAATTGCTTAGAATATAAAAGAGAGGAAGTTGATGGAGCAGTGAGCAACAAGAGAATGGTAATCTTGAAAAGTTGGTCAAATTGTCCCCAAGAATGGAACAAGACAAACATGTTCCCTAATATGACATCAAGTCTTCTAGAATGTATTTATCTTTTCGAAAGGACTACCTTTTCCATTGTGATTTTCTGACCATGGAATATTACTTATAGTGCATGTCTAGTTCTCTGATATTTCAGGTAGATCTTTGCTGTGTTGATCACCTGAATTTTCATTTCCTGTGTTCAGGGAGATGCAAACTATCTAAGATATCGCAGCTTGCAAGAATTTGATCAAGCAATGCAGCATCTTGAAGAAAAATATGGGGTATATTTTCTCATTGCTTTTTCCCTTGGGAAATGTCTGCTTGCAGCTTTTGTGTTATGCTTTTTCGTTTTTTGCTGATAAGAGGACATGAGGCATGTCATATCATCCTTTTTTTTTTTTTTGGGTTGTCCTGTTGATGTCAACTGGGTTGGTGCTCTTTCTCATGTTCATCAGTGTATGGTTTTGGGCAAGGTTCACTTGGGTTAATGGGTATTCACTTTTTATCGTCTTATGGGTGGGATGCCTTGCTGAGGAAGTTCAACGGACTAATTTGTCGTTTGGAAGTTGTTGTCTAGGAGTTCCATAGGGAACTTCATTGTATAATGTAAAACTGGAAAATTGGATGAGTTCTATGGTACACAGATGGAAATACATGTCCAATATGCCCTAAAAGCTGGCTTCTGCTCAGTTCTCTTATTTTCTTGTTACAGAAAGTACTTGAGCTGGTACCAAATTTTGGTTGTATCTCTTGCAGTTCATGACATCACAGCATCAGTACATCTCACGTAAAGATGAGGCTGATAGGATGATAGTCTTTGAGAGAGGGAACTTGGTATTTGTTTTCAATTTTCATTGGTCAAACAGTTATGTTGATTATCGAATTGGTTGCTTAAAGGCAGGAAAGTACAAGGTATGCCCCCTCTGAATTTTACTCTCCCCCTCCCCCGTCCAACCATGAAAAAAGGCATCTATTGCAAAAAGTTGCTTAACTTTGCCTTTTAAAAAAAAAAAAAAAAAAAAGCAACCAGCAGAAGGCTGATTTGTCTTTGATCATGTGTAATGTGCTCATCATCTTATATACTGTAGGATTATGACGTCTAAACATGCTCCCAAAGTCCCAATGCGTACACGGGAGGTTTAGTTTTTAGTTTTTTTTTTTTTGGGGGGGGGGGGGGGAGGGAATTGCTTGGCCATCTCACAGAGTAAGAAGTAAACTGGAACAATGGATTCATCTGTATAATCTTTTTTTTTCTATTTTGAGGAAATGTGAAGGCCAAACATTGACTTGGGAGTGAAAGGGACCTCTAGTGGTTGAGATGTGCTTCCCATGTATGACACAAACAGCGAAACCCCCCAGTTAATCACTGAACTCTTCCAGAGGCGGTTCCAACTTCTAATGTTCCATGTGTTAGTTATTTCCCATTCCAATATAACATACTTTCCACAATTGTGTCTTCTTGACCTTCAAATTTAATTCTTCATCACAGTTGGCTAATTATCTTTTTCTGTCTGAGCAAGATGATATCCTCTTTCGTTGGAGAAGAAAAACTAGCATTGAAATCATCATGTTGTCTCGATTGGTTGGAAAAGTATTAGAGCTGTGAGGTTGACCTCTGCTATGAGGGCATGACCAGTGCAAGAACAATTTAATATCTTGGGAGGCTCATAATTTGTAACCAAACTTCATCACCAATTTGCCACAGGTTTATTTATTGTTTGCTTGTGTTCGAAAATGTGAATGATGTACAAAAGGGCAACTGGGCTTCAGTTCTGAAGGACTTTGGCATGATAATCTCCCTTGGTACATTATGATAGCATTTGCCCTAGTATTGGAGGGAGGGTTTGGTAAGGGCATAAGGCTGATCGGAGGCAAGGTGGTGTGCACTTCCCTAGATCCACCTGATGTGGGATCACACTGCCAGGGTAGGGTAGGGGGATTCTCTTTAGAAGAAAATTCTACAGATTGTTTCAGAGAACCCTTTTTAAAGCCTTTTCTGGACATTCAAGTAGAGACTCGTCAACTGTTGCTTAAGGTGCCCAAACATAATCTTTTTTTGCTCTTACCTTGCAGCTTGTTCTAGATTCAGATGATCCATTGTTTGGCGGATTCAATAGAATTGACCACAATGCAGAATATTTCACCACTGTAAGATAAATATTTCTTCTTGAGTATTTGTGCTCGTGCTAATCAGCCAATAAATGGAGCTGCTTTGCACCATAAAAAACATAAATGGTTGATTTCCAGTTGATACCAGAGGTTTAAGGGTTATAACAAGTCACGTTTGTGTGCAGGAAGGGTGGTTTGACAACCGGCCCCGCTCCTTCTTGATTTATGCTCCTAGTAGGACAGCAGTGGTCTATGCCCTGGTAGATGATGAACAAGAGCAGGCGCCAGTGTGAATATCTTCTGTAGGAGCCGAATGATGGGAATAAATGTCTTTTACGTATGTTTCTTTGCAACGTGCTGCAACAAAAAGCTTCATTACATTGTACCTTATATAAGATGAAAATGGCGGGGCGAGGCAAAAACCTTATCAACAGATCATTTATGAAGGATTAAGGGTTCCAGTTTTGTAGTAATCAGCAGCAAAAGTCTGTCGATTCATGTCGCGAGACATCCTTGTATAGATCTTGGCTGTATGTGCTTGTAAATTATGGTGGTGACTGGTGACAATAAATAATAGGTTGCAAGGATTAAGCAGAGATGGGAGTAGGAATAGTGTGCCTTTTTTTTTGGTGCTGGGCATAGTGTGTTCTATGTTACTATGATAGTCACAAAGTATTCTTCTACTGTTACAGCCTCAGTACCCGTTCCCCCTCCCCTCCTTTTTTCCATTCAATAAATCGCGGTTCAAACTTTAAGCTATAAATGAGGGTATTTTAGCAGTAACTTCAGGAATTGGGGTGATTAATGAATCGTTTTGGTAGAGAAGTTAAGAAAAGCCACTCCAAAAAGAATTTATCCCATCATGTTTTATGCATGGATGATTTCAACTACAAATTTATTTTTAAAAGAAAAAAAGGGATGATGAGAAAAAGGATAATCATTTCTCTTTACCATGAAAAGTGATAAAATCATCATTGCCCGATTTGCCCCAGCCCCGTGGTGTTTGACTTACATGATGCTGTCATGTGCTGTGAATGGATATTCCTTCGTACAGCGGTCTCTCTTTTGATGTTCCATCGAGTTTTCAATACGGTAACCTAGGCTAGTGGTGGTTACGGCAAAGAGCAAAAGGCAGCATTGGACTAGAAGGAGTTTTAGGATAACAGCTAGTTATAAGGGGTTCATTTTTGTATCTTCAGTTTCAGCTTTCATTTTTATTTGTAGCTTATTTGTGGTTGGAATGTCTTGAAGTCTTATTTTTCTCTCTAAAATTGTTGGATAACTTGCACGGTATGTCTTGAAGTCTCTCTCTCTGAAGCTTCCTGGTGTGTGGATCGCAAACTGGCGAGGATAAGGAGTGCAAAAGTAGCTATGGCTACAATCGCGGAAATAAGAAAGATGTTGACCGAGCAACAAAGGGTATTTGCTCTACAAGCCACTCTGAAGTTCAAGCAATTGGACAGTTGTTGGAGAAGATGAAGGAGTTGGAAAAGAGCAGAGGTAAACCCATGAATTTGTGCCTAACTTCGTGTTAGTTGGGGAAAATGGAGGGTAAGGTAGTAGTGGTGACCAGAATCATGACTCCATCGATATGAATTTTGCTTCCTTCAATCCTAAGGTGAAATTTCCCCGATTTCTTTAGCTAACTCTATAGGATGCGCTAGGAAATGCCAAGTGTTCTAATATTTGCAAAAATCCATGGAGATTAGAGGTCCTCGTACTTACACGGGAGAACTGAAACGTGATATGGTAGTTATGTGCTAGGAAGGCAAAAGGTGGATTGGGAAGATATTGTGGTGGACGTATGTAACTCGGTTCTGGCATGATGTCAACAGTAAGATGGTGGAAAAAGTCAACAAACGGTAGTCGATAAGGTCTATTGATAAATACCTAGAAAAGTCTGAATAGCTCAAGGTATTCTGGGAGGACTCAAACTCCAAATCAAATCATTCACAAGGGCTTTCAACCCTTAAATCCTGAATGACGTTGTACATACGCCAAGTGTATGAATCTATTCAGGTAGTTTGAAAATACTTGATAAGAGTATTTTCCAAAGGGGTAGAGTCAGTGGTGGAGGGAGCGTGGGGTCAGCGGCGGAGGGAGCGTGGGGTCAGTGGCGTCAAATAACCCCTCCCCTCTCCCCCCGGGGAAAAATTACAGTTGGCATATACAATAAATACATATAAATAGCAATTAATGTCAAAAATACAATTGAATGGTGCATGGCAGAGTGCTCAGGTGCCCACAAGGTTTCCCAGAAGTTCTCGGTTCGGGGTTTAGCGTTTTGATTGTTTAACGTTTTCAATGTTTTCCTCTTTTTATTCTTTCCCATCCTTAATTCCCCTTATTTGAGTTTATATTTGTGTGCTTCCACTTAAAGATTGAGACAAACTCACATATCCTCACAGCCCTATTTTATTTTTAAAATTTGCAGTTTGGTTTGAATTATAGAATGAAAAAAAAAATTATATTCTGATTCAAAAAGTATTTTTCAACTGATGTATGTTTGGTCTTGTTTTTCAAAAGAACAAAAAACAAAATCAAATCGTTGACCGAATTTCTGAATGTCTTTAAAAAATCCATTGTCGTTTAAAATTAAGTATTAATGAACGGTGAAACCCTAAATTGGCAAGTAATGGAAAGTAAAAAATCCTTTTTTTCACTTCTAAAAATATGGATTTGTCTCTGTTTTAAAAATATCAGGAAATTTTCTCTTTAAAATATAATAAACTTTAAACTTAAGCAATGTAAATATTTTTTGTATTTTAGAACGAGTTTAATAAATGGGATAAACTGTAACTAGGCAGACCAAATTTTATCTTCACCGTTTTTCGAAAAATAGAAGGTAATAGTCATTTAATTTTCAGTGTATAAATATTGTTAAATTTTATATTATATATATCATTATTTTGGACATCCCTACACTAAAATTCTGACTTCCTATCCCACCAACAGCGCCTAAGACTGCCAAATACTCACTGAGGCCAAGCCCAAACATTAACACTAGTTGCAAGGACTCAGAAGTTAGTCGAGGGCCTATGCTTCTTTTGTGACCAACCCTATCAAAGGGACCACAAGTGCAATTTCAAAAAGACCCAACTTTTTCTCATTGAAATTCCTGGGACTGAAGAAGAGGAGGAGCTATCCAATGAAAAGAATAATGAATGTGAGTATGACATTGCAGGCCCCCCAAAAAAAGGGGGAAAAAACCTATATCTCAGTCGATGCACTATGTGGGAATCCATGCCATTAAACCATGAGGGTGACAAGACTGACCTGCTCATTCTCATAGATTCAGGCAACTTTTAGATGTAGAGAAGGCAAAAAAGTTGGGTTGCAGAACTGAACCTTTTTAGACTCAACCCATCATAGTTCCTGATGGCAATCAGCCGTAGCGCCAACATATATGCAAGGAGTTTAAATGTAAGACGCACCATGCTGAATATGCGGCTGATATGCTCTTAATTCCTCTAGGGAGTTGTGAAATTGTGCTTGGTGTCCAATGGTTATGTCAATTAGGAACAAACAAGTGGAATGTCAAAAGGCTTCAAATGGAGTTTAGTTACAGGGGCCTAAACTCGTGTTAAGGGGGAATGAATGAGAAAAGGTGCAAATGGCAGGAAATAACCAATCACAGAAAAATTTAGCTAGGCAAGCTCAGTTTTAGATAGGGCTAACCCGACATGATTACCGACCCAAATTGAATGCAAGATTGAGTAGGTTTGGTTAAAAATTTTAACCTATTGAATTTAATAGATTAACATGTTTAACTCACTTGATTAATTGGGTTAGGTTCATGTTGAAACTCTTGACACTAAAAAATACATATTTAACCTGTTTAATTAAATGAATTAAATAGGTTGACGCATTCACCAATTACCATGCTTTTTTTTTTGGGAGAATTGTGAAAACATGGGGTTTAATGAATTCGATCTTTTTTTTGAGATCGTGGTTGTTGTGGATCATAGACAATGGTTGCATTATGATGATATATTGAACTCAAACGATTAGTTTTCAGTGCTCGATAATCATATTTTAATCAGAGTATTAAGCGGGTAAACGAGTAATCGTATAACCTGAACTTGATCCGTTTATATTAAACTGGTTAGTGAGTATATTTCAGATCGACCCGTTTAAAAAATAAACAGATAAAGTCAAGGTTTTTCAACCCGTTTAATAAACGAGTTAGGTTCAGATTGAAGATTTCTCAATCCGTTTAATTTCAACATGAGTACGAATTTAACTCAACCTATCCTGTTTGAAAGCTCTATTTTTGGATGCTACATTTGTTACAGTTAGGGCAAGAGTCCTTTTAGCTTATGCAAATTACAACAAGAGCAAGCTAATGGGGATCCAAACAAGGACCTAGCACGACTAATTAAGAATTTCCAGGATACATTTGAAGAGCCAGGGTCCTTACCGCCAGTAAAGGACATTTGACCACAAAATCCCACTCACAGCTGATACAAACCACATAAGCATTCAACCATAACATTATCAACATAAGTAAACGTATGATATTGAGTCCTTGGTGCAAGAGATGTTCGATAGGGGCATTATTCAACATAGTTTTGGTCCCTTTGCTAGCCTAGTACTGCTTATGTCTAACACCCTGAATTTTTTAGCTACTAACTCACGTCATGTGCAAATGTGTTATTTGTTCTTATGCATATATATTTTATTTTGAGAGTTGATTCATAACTAAATAGTCATCATATTATTAAAATTATTACAAATTACCCAAAATACAATTGGTGTTAAAAAGGGGCTTACTTTAGGACATTAGAAAAGTCAAATTCTTAATGGTGAAGCAAAAATATAGAAAAAGAACAATTGGCAAGATAAAGATGAATTTAAGTTGATTGAACCTCAACCTTATCTATTTAAACTCTCTAATTGATAGTACAATGGCATAATAGTATCTCGTCCCAGAACAATACTGTGCATCTAGTCATGTCTGGGGAAAAAAAAGATATCGAAAAGAAAAAAAACATTGAAGCTTTTAAGAGCAAGGAAATGGAGAAGGCAAAGAAAATCAGAGCTTAAGCGGATGATTTACTTTTTGAACCATGGAAGTATGGTGCTCGAATTTTCAAGAGCTACTTCTTTGGAATTGAATTTTTCGCACCATTGAACTATTGGTGAAATAAACTTTTGAGGGACAAGTCATTTTTAGGTCTTCACATAATACCAAACCAAGAATTTTTCATATTTGAAAATTCTATCCCAATTCTTAAAAACTTACTTTTGAAAATTTTGATTTTGTGTATGTGATATTCTTCCCATAAGTACTATTAAAAATCTTCTTTTATCTTGGATCAGAGCCACATGGCCATGTATAATTAAGATAATTTTTAATTCATAATTAATTTAACTAATTAATTATGTTTAGTACTTGAATTATCATCTACTTGTCATACTCCAAACTATGCACATGTTGTGCACACTTTAGAGGAATCCACTTTAGTAGCACCACAATTAAACTATATCACTATTGTAGTTTTACAATCAAAAGTAGAATTAGCAAAAATTAAGCCCAAAGTTAAGGAGTTAAGGAAGTAATTGTATGTAATCCATCTTTTCTTAATCAACCAAGTCAGACATTATGTAAAATCTAGTTTAGGTATTAGTATTTTATTTCAGCATAAATATCCTTTCCAAAAACTAAAAAATTGTATGATATAAAATTCGAAAAAGAAGTTGAAAAATCCTCGGAAAAGGAAAAGGAAGAGAAAGAGGACGACAAAGAAGATGAAATATAAGTATTATAATCCCAAGCAATTACAAAATATGTTTGATAAAAAAACAAAATCTAGGAGAATTATGCAAGATCATGAAAGCAATAGCAGACCAAAAAGAAGTACTATTTGATGGCAATGAAGAGACAATTAATGTTTAGTTACAAGAAAAAATATATCAATAAATAAACCTAATTAAAATAGAGGATATGGATATCATTCATTTAGAAGAAATTAGGAGAAAACTAGATCAAACATATGGTAAAATGGTGACTGATGGGGAAACCAATGAAATTGTAGAAGAATTCAATATTGACAAATTAAATCCAATCTAGCTAATAATGATATTCCGAAACCTGAAGAGTTTGGTAAATCGTCTAGAAGAAATTTTCATTTTATGAGACTTAAGTATGTTCCAGCAAGACCTATAACTAATTTTTTCTTTGGATTCATCCCAAGGGACCACTTCCTTTGAAGAGACCAGCCTTATCGTAATTAGCCAAATGAGTTACATCCTAAACATCAATGGGCCTCATAATAGAGAGGAAATATTTGAGTATTAAAAGACGGGGTATAAATAGTATCCTAAACTTGAATACCACATGAACTGTTGGAAATTTTCTAAACTATATCGAACGTAGTTTTTCTAGCACTATAGCTAACTAATACTACTCATTAGATGAGAAAGGTAAAATGTGTTAAGAATGATGGCAACACCAGCCGCTATATCCAAAAATTATGTAAGGAAATTGAAACTAAATCTATCGAGCTAAAATTGATACTGAATAAAAAGTTAGATAGTGGCAAAGAAAAGTTGATAACATAAAGCTTTGAGACATAAAGTATTTGAAAAATTATATTGCTGAATTCAGTTAATATTATTACAAAATTGGGTACAATGAAACCAATTTTGGTATGTTATATAACAAATTACCTTACTTGATGAATTCTATGATCAATGAAAAAATACATTACATGACTTGAAAAAATGGGCGTCATTGTTACTCTTGAAACAAGAATCTCTTATTTAAGAAATTGTGTCAATGATCAATGTCTTTGTTTTCAAAGATAAAACAAAGTGAAGAAATGATTTCTAGGGTGTTGGGATACTCTGCATCAATGAGGAAATGAGCCTAATAAAGAGAACAAAAAGAATATTTTATAAGAAAAAAGAGCTTCAACAAGCAAAGAAAGAAAAATACAAAAGAAAGTATTATAACAAGTCAAGTCCTAACAAGCTTAGATTTTTTAGAAAAACTGCTTAGTGTCATATAAAGAAAAATAATTGTAAGTGTTGGGCGTGTGTAAAAGTAGGACATTATGCAAATGAATGTAAAAATAGAAAGAACAACAAGCTTATTGAAAACATGGATAATTTAGATTATTTTGAGCTTATCAAAGAAAAAACACTAAACCTAACCCTAAATAACAAGAAGGAAATTGTTGAGATTGTCGTGGAGGCTTAATATGAAGAAAGTGATCATGAAGAAACGAATCATATGATGGAAAGTAACTTAGTCTTGGAAACCTTTAAGGAGAAGAATTTATGGTAGAGAATAAGAATGAAGATGTCAAAGGAAATTAGGTCCTTCCAATAATTCAAAAAGACATGTTCTATAAAAAATTCATCTTTAAATTAAGGAGTAAGTATGCATGCAAAATGATGGAAGAGGATTCAGAGATAAAAAACTGTGAATATGATGTGGAAGAAATTAATCTCATTAACTGAGACAATATCCTTAAGCATAACAAGGATAGAAAGTATATATATGTCCACGTTAGAAGTGCACAAATCCAAATTACACCATTACAGTATTATGGCAAGGATACTATCTCTATTCCTTGTTCTGTGATATTATGTAAACCAAATTTAATTATCAAATT
Source organism: Carnegiea gigantea (assembly GCA_029747015.1). Taxonomy (NCBI): domain Eukaryota; kingdom Viridiplantae; phylum Streptophyta; class Magnoliopsida; order Caryophyllales; family Cactaceae; genus Carnegiea; species Carnegiea gigantea. The sequence goes on from JAKOGI010001145.1 coordinate 123,048, forward strand.
ATCACAGGAATCAAGACCAATTTGTATAATGGTTCAGTAGAATTCAATTGCGAACTTGATATTATGTGAGCCTAAATGATGAATTTGTCAATAACTTTCTATCCCTTAAGATAAAACAATTGGGATGGATATGAAGAGAGGAGATTACCTGCTAAGAATATTTTGAAAAATAATGTAAAATTAGATAATACTATAGATTCAAAGACTAAGACAACAATGATAGAGGTGGAGAAAATTGAAAGTCTTACTCCAATGAAAAAAAATTCAAAGAACAAAATCTAATCCACGAAAGATAAAATTTGATAGGCCTTATATAGTTAGCTTCGCCAATCCCATAAAAATCAATAAGAAGAATGTAATAAAAATCGATAAGAATGAAAAAATAACCATTAAATCCCAACTATTAAGAAGCATGAGTGCAAGAATAGAATGGGGAGAAGGATATTCAACGGTTAAAGACCACGATACAATTAGTATGACTAGTAAAATAAGTAGAAAGAGTTTTGAATCTGCAAGACATAGTATGGACCCAAGTATGAGTTTGGATAGAAAAGTCAGCTGGTACAAAACAAAGACCATTGGTGAGCCAATTTTTTGCGGATGAATTGGTCAAAAATCTGACTATGGAGATATACTATTGTAAATGCCTAAAAATATCATCTTATTTTCAATTGCCCAATGACAAAAATTATACCCCAACTTGTGTACTTGGGACCTAGCAGAGTAATCCTTGAATTCAAGTCCAAAAGATTGATAAAGCCCCAAATAGGCCCAAATTGATAATGTTCAGCATCCAGTTGAGATCCACTTTAGAGAGTATAAAATTATTAAGTCTAAGTATCAACATTTTTCGTTTAATAAGCTTTCTAATAGCATATTATGCATCAAAGTCCGATAAGCAATGGAAAAGCTATGAGCCAAATTTTTGGATTTGTGCTGAAAAGGACACCTATTTACTATTTTGCTCATAGCTTGTTTCACACTTATCTAAAAATTATGAAATCAATTTTATTAGAAAATAGAGTCAACAAGCTTTCAAGGAAAAAAGAATCACTCAAAAGGGAGGTCGTATGTGGACGTTATGGCCAGAATAAATTGGATTGTCTACGACCCAACTTAGGAACCCAGGCGAGTTTCTGCTTCTAAGAACCGAGCTGGGTCTTCTAGATGAAAACCCAGCTATGTTCCCTTTCTCCAATTCCTTTGATGTTCGAATGAGATTACTTAACTAGAATTCTAGGCCGATTAGTTTACCAAGACTGATTAGTTAGAATCCTAGCTAAATTATTGTACCTGTTTAGATTAACCTTAGTAGGACTTTGATTAGGGCTCCTATTTCTAAACCGATTCAGACTATCCTCTCTACTACTATAAATAGAGGGCTACCCCTAGGGTTAGAGGCATGGATTAGGCATCAGTTAGACGTATCAAATCTGTTAGAGTCATCAAAAACACATCAAAATATGAGAGAGAGGAGAGCATCAAAATTGAGGAGAGAAATACTCCACACATTGAAGGTATTGAATTGGGTTAACCATTAAAAAGGGCATCACTCTGCCGGGTTAGCATGTTAATCAAGTGGGTTATCCTGTAGGCAAAAAATTTATCTTTCCTACTCTTCTACTCTATTCCTCTTTTATAATTTTTGATGCTAAATTACCAAAGATGTTGTCTTTAGGTAGTTCCCCGTCTGTTGTAATTCATTTACTTTATTTTCGTTTGCATTGGACTAAAGTTTGTACCTTTTACATGATTACATCAATTATTCCAATTGGTTGCATGAATGTATGCTACTATGATTAAGTTTTAATTTCTCATATTGATTAGTAGAGACCATTAGTGATGGTCGGCGGTAATGGAGTGTACTCCAACACATCACAACACCTTTGCTCTCGAATCTAGAACCTCGGTTCTAGACCAAGGACTTAGGTTAGATCCCAACACTAGAGATTGCTCGGGGCCTTGCAAAACTCTTTTGATGCAACTTTATTTTGTCCCTTGGTGCCCCGTCGATACGATCTGCTTCGAAAGGTGTCATGGTTTATAAGTTTTAGAAAAACTAACTCGTGACTTTATTTAGCTAAAGGCTAATTCTTTACTATTTAAATTTGACATCTGTTCATACACTGTAGGCTAAAAGAAAACAGATTGGGATCTAGGGAGTAGAATATGCCTGGACCAAAATCAAGGAATTGATCTGACCCAGGAACCTGCCCGAGATCCTAGAACAGGCTTGCACCTGGATTTTTGGTCAAGCCGAGGAGACTGCCAAGTAGACCAGGCAAAACTAACCCAAGACCTGAAACCTGAACCTAATGATTCAAATCCATTTTTGGCTCGAAGTTCGAAATAAGCTCACCTAAAAGTAAACCTAAAATCCGAATTGACCCGAATCAAACCATACTCAAATCAAAATTTCCAACAAAGTTACTTGTTTTTGCATGACAAGCTTATTAGACTAAAAATCAGTTGGGTTGACCCGAACCGAAGTTCGCCTTACTCAAAACATGATCCGACCCAAACATAACCCAACCCATACCCGAATTGAATGACTCATTTGTCAGGTCTACTGCCAAGACCTAGTCCAGGAGAGATGGACCTAGTCTTGCCCAGGGAACCTAATCGGGTTCTCTGACTAGGCCCAAGCCCATTCTCCTGTGAGCCTCTAGGACAGCTTTACCTGGCCTGTAATAACACTAAATAAATAAACAAATATGTAATTTGTTGAAAAGCATAAAAGTATCTAGCACACGAGCTTGACCATTTGTGGTGAATTGCACCCTCGGGGAGGTGAATCCTTATAGTTATAAAGTCACTAATACTAATCCTCATGGCATTTATATCTAAATAAATATATGTTTAGAGGAATACAACAGATATTAATTGTGCGCTTATCTCGATAGTGGTTGTTCGGTCTATTTTGGCAAAATTCTTATTTCCAGAATTCATATGGAAAAAAGCAAAGAATCTTTTACAAGTAAAATAGCTTATAATAGCATAATGAGCCACAGCAAAATCATAGAAGAATTATCCATGAAAATAGGAGTCCAATGCATTATACCATATCTATCGGCCACCAATAAACCTACCATGGTCTGATTATTGGAAATAGTTTTCAAAGACTATACTCTCCATGTGCACATACCATAAACCAGATCATATTCACAATAAATAGTCACCATGTTCCTATTAATAAATTAAATAAAGCGTACACCCATCAGTAGATTGAGTTTACACGCAACCAGTGTGATGAGAAGATAATTCTCGCACAAGTGAAGTAGCGTTAACAATCACTACTTGAGTTATCCATTAAAAAGCAAATTGTTGAACAACAAGAATGATTATGCGAAGAACTCTAGTCACATAATCATCTTGAATTTTGGGACAAAGATAAGATATTTTCAAAGACTACTTGTTAAATCCCAATACTATTATTTGAGTTAAACAAATTGTGTACACATACCAGGATTTTGATAAGCAAATCAAAGAACTTCTTTATAAAAGGATTAATCAGAAGTAGTAAGAGTTCTCTCACCACTTCTGCTTTCATGGTGAGAAATCATGATGAAGAAAAAAAGGAAAAGCTAGAATGGTAATCAATTACAAAAATTTTAATGACAATATTGATGTTTACTATATTCCTAACAAACAGTTCTTTTCAATAGAATTCAAGAGGCCTATTGATTTTAAAAAATGAACTGTAAAAATGGATATTTTTAGATAAAAATGGATCAAGAAAGTATTCTTTTGACATATTTTACTGCCCTCTCAAGGACATTATGAGTGGATAATAGTGTCATTTGGTATTAATAATATGCCTCAAATATTCCAAAGAAGAATGCAAAACATCTTTAAAAATCTTAATCATTATTGTCTAATTTAAATAGATGATATTCTTGTCTTCCAAGACCATAGAACCGCATAAAGGTGACATTCTAGCTATCAACCAAAGATGCATTGATCATGGTATTATCCTTGGTAAGAACAAGTACATTCATGCTAAACAAGAAATAGAGTTTTTAGGCCTAGAAATAAAAGCTAGACAACTCATCCTACAAAAGCATATTTTAGAAAAAATAGAAAATTTTCCTGAGAAGATTGAAGATATGAAGTAATTAGAAAGATTTCTTAAACATCTTAACTATGCTTCCGCTTTTATTAAAGATTTAGTTGAATTAAGAAAACCATTACAGCAGAAGCTCAAAAAAGAAGTCGGACATGAACTCCTAATGATTCAAACATTGCTCAAAGCTTCAAAAAGATGTGTAAAAATCTTCCTATTCTTAATTTATTAATGAAGGAGATGATTTGATTCTTGAGATAGATGCCAGCAATGAGTATTGGAGTATAGTATCAAAATCAAAGAAGGAGATACTCTCCAAATATTGCAATGGAAGTTTTAATAAAGAAGAATGCAACAATCCCACGATGAAAGAAGAAATCCTAGCACCATAAGGGAAATTGAATAGTTCTTAATCTTTTTAACGCCCAACCTTTCTTATTCGAATTGATTGTAAAGGAATACTTGGTTTTGTGAGAAAAAATTTATCAAATATGCAACCACAAGGGTAACTCCTGCGTTGGCAATTATGACTTAACTAGTTTTCCTTCTTTATTGAACATATACATGGATCGAATAATTCTTTGGAAGATATAATTCAACTCATGCACTTGCCAATGGTGATCATCAAAGCAGAAATCCTGCCGAAAAGAGAGAAAATCCAAAATAAATGGTCATCATTCTAGAACGAGTTTCTTCTTTAAGTAAGATTCTTGTAGATATTTTGAAATTTCATACAAAAAGTACATCAAATTTTGGTTTGTTGTCTTCTTCCTATCTAATAGTACAAATATTCAACCTTTTAGAGTTACAAATAAATTACCTAAGGTGTCCTCATGATGGTTAAGAAAAAACAAGTTTCTATGTTCCAGAAAAATGATTCAATGATTGGTATGCAACCTGCAACTTTCCTATCATAAATATTCCTATTATATTTGGGAGTTAGGAAGTATTATGATCTTTCCTGATATTTCTAGAGTTAGTGGTGATAGATTTCCAGCAAATTCAATCCCTCTAAATGACCCTATCATGAAAATATGGGAATATGGAATGATAGCTTACCTCATGGAAACCTCTAATTCAAAGTACCTATCTTTCTCAAGTCTAACTAAGTTATATTTAAATTGATCCATTGGATTCTCACATTTCTTGATGGTCCAACAAGAGCCCATACAATAGAAGTCTGCATATTAAGACACATTGTGCACTGATTGAGTATGAAAATGGAAAGATCAAACTAGCCCATTATCCTATTCAATTAGTTGATCTAGAAGATCCTGATGATCAATGACAACAATGGTTTCTAGAATGACAAGAAGTAGTTAGTGATTCTACTTTAACAAGAGTCATTGGTTTTTATGGTATTTATCATCAAATGTGGGCATTGATTGAACGAAGGAAAATACTAATGCATCGCAAAAACACTACTTTCGTTTATCATAATTATTTCAACAAATATGTAAAGGTAGAAAAAGTTACTTCAGAAGATGCCTTTGATTTTCTCTTTAATGTTGAAGCAGGAAAATTTCTACTAGAGAAATGAAAGAGATATCTACATGATCTATTTGAGAAATGGAATTGAAACATCTTGAATTTGATGAAGATTTTGATTATTATAGGGATAATGATGGACTTGAAGACACTATTGGAGAAGAAGGCATATAGAATCTCAATATGGATGATTAGTCTCGTCACATTAAGTACTTTGAAAAATTATTGCATCATTGTATCTTGTCAAGTATTAAGCCAGTAAAATAATGCAGTATAATGTTGCCATGTGAAAGTATCCTATAACAATATGTGTACTGTAACCATTACAACATTCTATGTAATCCATCTCCTTTATAAAAAGAGAAGCTGAGTGTTGTGAAAGAACATGGGCACTTGAGCATACTTAAGCAAAAGAAAAATCAAGTTTCTCCATTTCTCTATGAGCAAACATCTCTAATGATCTTAATTGTTTAAGTCCCTCTTCAAAGGTTTGTATTGCAATATTTTCACTTTCAAGTTTTCAATAAAAGAAATTTCCTACTAGGAAACGTTATTGAATCAAACCTTATCTTTTAAATATTATAATTTCTTGATTAAAGTTTCACTATCTTTAAAAAAAAAATAAGAAATTGATTAGCGGCTACAGTTCGAGGTAGAAAATAAAATGGATATGTGCTATTGCTGATCTAAAGAAGGTGTGGTTGAGATTAGCAATCTCTATAAGCTAAAAGTAGGTGAACGCCAAAGTCCAATACTGACTACATTCAAGTAACACTCAAAACTCTTTAGTTAAGCTTTATAATTTTTCCAAGCATGGTGGGCCTTTAATTACAGAATATACAATTTTTATGATATAAGTAGCAGTTATGATAACTAGTATCAATAAAATCATTATAAGAAGTTAAAGCATTTAGAACAAGCACATTTCTTAAAAAGCCCAAAAAATAGCAAAATTACTAGAAATATCCATTTTTGGATCAAAATTATAATTTGTGAAAGCTTCAAGCCAAAATAATAATAAAAATGATCAGAAAGTTATTTTCCTCAAACCTTGAGGACCAAAAATTCATTTTCAAACTTCTTGGAGCAGATAATTCAAACACCATACTTGGAGGTACCAAAAAGTTAATAATACAGTTTTTGAGTAATTCTTACTCTGCTCTTTGATCTAAAAATAGTTAGAGAAGTTAGAAATTCAAAAGTTCATGCATGAAATTGACAATCCAGTTCTAGTTTGAAATATTAAAAACCCAATTTCAACTCATAGAAGCACACCTCAAAAATTTGCATGTTTGTGATTCTTGGATTATAAATATATAGTTGTATAATTTGACAACTTTATGGTATTTTCTGAATTTTCATGCCTTACATGATGAAAACTAAATCAGTTTAGAGAACAAGCATCGTGTAATTCACAAATGAGTTTTGAAAATTTCTTTATTTTCAGCACTATTTAATTTTCTATGAATTATTGATTTAGGGAAAAATTCTGAAAATTTTACTCAGGTTATAAAAAATATTTGTAAGCTTTATGTAAATTTTCATGAATATTGGATGTATATATAATAGGTAATAAAATTTGAAGTATACATACCATCTTTAAGAAATTATTGATTAATCATGTTACATTAGTTTATATTATTGTTTGAGGGTTGGAATCATGACATCAATGCATATAATAAAAAGTGATAGCTTGAATTTAGTTATCAGAAATGATACATAATTTTCATTTTCGGATTTTTACCTATTTTTGCTCAATAAGTGAATTTTTGCGAATTATTAGCTTGTTTAAAAATGATAGAACCTATGCAGTTGGTTGTTGATATTATTTGTAAACTTTCTGTAATTTTTTGTAAAGTTCAGGTGAGTGGTGATTGGATCCTGAGTAATGAAAGTTTTAAGTGAACTATGTAGTTTTAAAGAATTAAGGATTATTGGTCTACTTAAAGTTGACAATTCTGATTGGATGGCTTATTATTAAGGACTGAAACAATAGCATAATTGGAAATATCATATACTTAAACAAAGTAATTTAGAATAATAAAACTTCATTAGTCCCTTGATTTGAGTATTTGCATGTTATGATAAGTTGACTTGTGAAAGCGTATGATTATGAACCTATTTGGAGTTGAAATTTGTGAAAGTATGACCCTGAGATATAACATGTCTAAGTTAAGTGCATCAATCGTGCCTAATGTGGGATAGGTGTGGTTGAGTTAGTTTAGTGGTCCAAGTTGTAGCATTTGTATATTTGGCTTGAGTTGTCAGCTTATGGTATGAATCCTTAAGTGCTTACGTAAGATACATGAATTGTATGATTCAACATGTGAATATATATATATATATATATATATATATATATATATATATATATATATATATATATATATATATATATATATATATATATATATATATATATGTTTCCCTCTGTGTGTTACATGTTATTTATTGCTAGTTATCACTGATTTGTGATGACTGGATAATATGCAAAATGTAACAATGGGACATGCAAGAGTTATTTATTATGTTCGGGGAACTCATAAGTTTACCATTTTTCATGTTTTGGAAGTTAGACAAGTTCAAAAAGCATCTAAGAGAGCTAAGGACTGCATACCTTTGTGGAGAATCAAGTTTGAATAGTAGACCTTACTCACCTTATGTTTTTGTTATCCTACATATTTTATAAGGACAAATGGATGTATTTTGCTAGTAAATATGTAAGATTCTATTAGATATGATATGAATATGAATGATAATACATGGTTTAGACTTAGCTTACCCATCTTTGATCAAAATTTTTTGTTAAGGCTTCTTCTATGCAACTTGAAAGCTCAACAAGGGAAAAGGATTTAAATGACCTTATATGATCGTAATGCCCCTGTCTGCCTAAGGGAAAGTGTTGCATTATGAGGAAAAAAAGATAGGATGTAAAACTAAATGTTGATATAGAGAGTTAAACAAAAAAAATATTTTTATTTACCTACCTGGAGGTTTTCTGAATATTTTTTACACCCATGACCTCTTCAATTATTATTTACCTCCCTTTATTACAAAAATATTCTTCATGCCTCTAAATTGCCTTGATTATTCAATGACATGGAAAGATTATACTTTAAGAAGACCAGTTAGCGACCTTTAACAATAAAAATGCCGATTTTGTTGCCTGAACTTGGCCGGATGTAGGGCATTTGAAGAAAGGGAGATGAGTGAGAAATTTATCCTAAAAGGTGAAGAAAGGTTCAAACCACACCGAAGGTACCATGGTGACCTTGGCAGTGGTCTAAATGATCACTGCTATAGCCACTACGTATCACACCAATCAGATTGGAGGTTGAGAGAATCAGGTTAGGGCTAAAATCTTTCCAAGAAATGATATGAGATCTAGTTATCACCACATCAAAATGTTTCTAAAAGAAGTTTACAAGACTTCCTTCAAAATACATCACGATCACTTTGAATCTCTAGCTAGTCAGACTTTTTGTCTAGACTAATGCTCTTGTAACCTTTTAAAGTCTCTCATGAACTGTGTCTTCAAAGATTTATTAAGGCAATATGTGTTGGTTTTCTTTGATGATTTTCAAATTTTGAACAAGTCATTGGAGGAGCATGTTTAATAATTCCACAAGGCTTTTACCGTCATGTGGAAAAAATGTATTTATGCTAAAAGGTGTAAATGCTCTTTTGGGAATCCTGAAGGTGAAGTATCTTGGTAATTTTATATTAGTAGAAGGGGTCCAAACTGATTCTTGGGAAGGTTGGACTTGTGAAAGACTAGATAGTACCAAATAATGTAAAAATAATTGTGGAGTTTTTGGTGCTTGCTAAATATGATATGGAATTTACTAGGAACTGTCCTAACAACAGCAGGTTCCTCATATAGTTGATGAAAAGGGTGTTTTTTTTTTTTTTTTTTTTTTTTTTTTTTTTTAAAATAGAACAAAGAGGCTACACCGTCCTTTATACAACTCAAAAGGCCTATTATTACAGCCCTAGTTCTATAGATTCTAAACTTCTCTAAATTTTTTGTAGTCGATATTGATGCTTCTTCAGATGCTATTGGAGCTATCTTAATGCAATATAACCACCCTCTGAATTTTATAAGCAAGTCCATAGGCCCTACGTGGCAGGTGTTGTTAGTGCATAAGAGAGTTGTTGGCTTCGCTGTTTGTAGTGTAAAGTGGCAACAATACTCGACTAGACAACCCTTCATCCTTAAAATAAACAAAAATAACCTCAAATGGTTCTCAAATGAATGATATCCAACCCCTTCCAGCAACGATGATTGTGTAAATTGATGGAAGTCTCCTATGAGATCCAATATAAGAAGGACGCAAACAATGTAGTAGTCAATGTCTTATCGTAAATCCCAAGAGCAAAAGTTAATGAGCATGGCAATTACAATGGTCTAATTAGATGTTCTATAACTCATTAAGTAAAGTAACCTTCATAACCAGAATCTCCATTAGAAATTACAATAATATTAGCAGCTAAACCCCATAAATAAGACAAATATATTCTCATTGATGGCTATTTCAGGGGAAAGGGCAAATTAATTGCAAGGTCAGATGAAGAGCTAAGGAAAATTATTAAATTTGGTCTACACACCTCCTACTGGAGGACTATAAGAAGGGATGCTACTTTGAAGGAACTACGAAGCTTATTCCATTCAAAAGGTATGACTAAGACTGCGCACAGTTATATTAAGGCTTATACCATTTGTTAAGTTTGCAAATATGATACAACAAAAAGCCGTGGCCTGTTGTAACCTCTACCCATCCCCAATGAAGTCTAGACAAACATCTCCATGGACTTCATAGAAGGGCTGTCAAAATCTCATGGAGTATAAGTCATTATGGTCGTCCTAGACTAACTAAGAAAATATGCTTATTTCATTGGCTTGACACATCCTCATGCAAATTTGGAATTAATTCGAGCTCACGTCGATAATATGTTTAAACACCATGGCTAGTCCCAAAGCATATTGAGTAACAGACATCAAATTTCTCTATTTAATTTTGGCAGGCCTTTTTTAAAAAAACAAGGTATTGACTTGCTATTTTCTTCATCCTATCACTCATAAATTGATAGGCAAACAGAGGTGATCAACAAAACCTTAGAGATTTGTCTCATACGCATGACAATTGAGGAACCTAAGGAGTGCAACAAATGAATCCCAATTGCACAATTGTGGTTATAATATTGATTATCGCTTTGCAACTCTGATTGTCTCTTGTGAAGTATTATACATGGAGAAACTAAAGATACTTTGGTGGATAGTCCATTATAAAGAAGGGGAGCAACGATTTAGGTTTAAAGTTTCACTTGCTGAGGACACAATAAGTAATGGAAAACTTAGCTGATAAACGCTGGAGTGAAAGCACTTTTTTAAAGGAGAATTGGGCTTGGCTAGCATTATAGCCTTACTAACAAAGCACCATCTAGAGGAGAAATAAAGAGAAGCTCTATCACAAATAATTTTGGATTCTATCAGATAAAAGTAAAGATTGGGAGTTTGGCTTGTAACTTATAAGCTTGCTTCGTAAGCCACATCCCAAATTCATATTTTTTTAATGGCTATTAACTTTAAGCCTTCAAGGGCATTATACCACAGAAACCATACATAATTACTAGTTTACAAGGAGCTTCATCAAAGACTAAGTGAAATCCGGTAGCTATATTAGATAGGAAGCTAGTCAAGAAACACAATCGAGAACAACTCTCTTATCTAGTCCTACGGGAATAATAACCTGAGTCAGATGCAACTTACTGAGAAGCTACTTTAATTAACGCTTAGTACCTTATGTTTTTCTAAACATTTCAGACTTGAGGACAAGTTTGTATCCAAGGAGGAAGGCATGTTATAGGAAACAGAGAAAGGCAGCTGTAATGGCCCGAACCTAAGATTCATGCTAATTGCCTTAAATTATTCTAATCACAAATTAATCAAGTTGGACGCTGCATTTCAATTTACCCATATATATATATATATATATATATATATATATATATATATATATATATATATATGTATGTATGCATGTATGTATGTATGTATGTATGTATGTATGTATTTGTGTATCACAGGTTGAAACGATGACGTGGCCCCAAAGTTGACCTCATGATACTCCTGAATAATTCATTCAAGTGCTAATAAATATTTGAATGCCCACCGAATAAAAATTAGCCTAATGATCATAGGGCTAAATTAAAAAACGATAATAATAATAATAATATACAAAGAAATATAGTAACGATATAACAATAGTAAAAAAGATAAGTTATTTATATAAAAAGAGTGATGTAATAATTAAGAATGAGAATGTCTTCTCCCAAATTTATATCCAGAAGATGTAAAATTTAAATTTATTAATCCTAGCTAAAACCATGACCTCAATTTTATATATATATATATATATATATATATATATATGTGTGTGTGTGTGTGTGTGTGTGTGTGTGTGTGTGTGTGGTGTGTGTGTGTGTGTGTGTGTGTGTGTGTGTGTGTGTGTGTGTGTGTGTGTGTGTGTGTGTAATGAATGAAATAAAAATAAAAGGGGGTTGGATAAATATAAGGAAATTCTAGAAAAAGATTAGATGTCAATAAATTAAAGGGTGAAAAGAAAAAGGAAAAAAAAAGAATTAATTAAGATTAAAATACCTAAACCAAATCAAAACAAACCAAAAGACCAAAAAACAAACACACACAAAACCCCCAAACCCCTCTCTGCCCCCCACGACAGAACCCCCCTTTACTGCTCTGTTTCGCCCTCTCTTTTTCTACTCATTTCTGCTGCTGTCCACTGGCCGTCCACCGCCCACGCCATCGCTGCGGGTCCCCACCACCAATGCCGTCCTCCAACCGGCCACTTTCTCCATTCCCCTGTGTGTTGGAGTTGTTTTAGTGAGTTAAGAGGTGAGAACCATAACTCCCACTTAATTCAATTTTGATCTTTTATACTTGAATTTTGACAGTAGATGGTGCAATCAAGATTGATGAGCATTTATTTATAACTTTCTTGGATAATTTTGGATGTTTAGATTGAGTTGTAAATTGAAGAAGGTGGTGTGTGAGGGTTTTGGGACTTGGATATGAAATAAGCTTCTATGTTGATTTAATGGAGTTTAAGTGGATACTAATGCATATTTGAATGAAATTAAAAAGGGAATATATTGGATGACTGAGTTGTGGCCATGAGCTTGAGGGATTAGGGTTATGGCTTGAAATAATATTAAAGCTAATTGTGTTGGGTTATTGTGTTCAAATGAATTGAGTGATGCTTAAATAGAGAAAAATATGTATATGTGTATAAGGTTAATGTGAGTGTTATGTTTTGATCACAACTAAGTAATTAAGGGTTGCGATTTAAATAAATATACAAGGTTGATTTTGGTTTATTTGGTGGTTTAAGAATAATATAATGAATATTTGAATAAAAGTAATGAGAAGTTGGTGATCAAAGTTTGGGTGTGTGTGTTGTCATGAGTTGGTAAGTAAGGTTAAGGTTTATGGTTTGGATGAGAAATTAAGCTTATTTATGTTGCTTTAATTGTGTTAGATTAATATTAATTAATATTTGAATGAGGTTAATGGGTTTTACATGTGTTAGGAATGTTTGTGTAGCCATGGATATGCTGATTAAGGTTCTTAGATAATGTTTATTCTAATTATGTTTATTTTTAATTGTGTTACTTCATTAGTGTTTAAATAAGAAATTTATGCTAACTAGATGGGAATATATGTGTATGAGGCATTGTGTGGATATATGTTATGAGTTATTTGTCAAGTAGAGATAGAGGAAGAGAGGAAGTAAGGTGAAGGTAATGAGCTTGGGTATAAGAGAGTGTTGGGGCTTGAGGGGATGACAAATGGAGGGAAAATATGGTTTCAACTTTTAAATTTCGAGATTAGTTTACGTAAGGACCGGGATTGCGAATGATTCGAAAGTTCATTTAAGGGTTAAACATGTTAAGACTACCTTTCGGATTGTACTCAAAGGCAAGCCCATATCATCACAAAGCCACGCCATGACTACTTGTCTCCCTGTAGCCGTGACTAATAACAATAAATATAACTATGATGATGATGATAATAATAATAATAATAATAATAATAATAATAATAATAATAATAATTATTATTATTATTATTATTATTATTATTTAAGTGGTTAGCTCAATAATGTCAATATTATTAATAAACACAAGGCAAGCTATATCATTATACTATTATAACCTCTATTGAAGGAACGTTAGCAGTAGAGCTGGGTAATAGGTCGTGTTGGGTCGGGTTCGTGTTTGTGTCGAGCTTAAACGGGTTAATAATTTCTTGACCTGAACCTAACCCGTTCATTAAATGGGATGACAAATCTTGACCTGTACCCATTTAATTTTTAAATGGGTTGACCCGCTTAACCTGTTTAAGATAAATAGGTCAAATTCAGTTGCCTAATTAACTATTTACACATTTAATATTTTCAATTAATACTTAATTACAGTATTGAAAATTAAGTTTACATATCACATTAAATAATTACTCTTTAAAATTTTCCTAATTCGTCATAATTCATAATTTTTAAAAAAATTTATATTCTTAATTATCTAATAAAAAGTAAACTGATAAATGATAAATGAAAAAACGAGCTGACTTATTTAATTCACTTAATTAAATGGGTTAAATAGGTACTTTTTCGTGTCGAGAATATCAGCCAGAACCTAACCCGTTTAATTAAACAGGTTAAACGTGTCAACTCATTTAATTAAACGGGTCGAAAATTTATACCTAAACCCACTTAACTTCGTATTGGATTCGGGTTGGTAATCGTGTCGGGTCAACTTTTCCCAACTCTAGTTAGCAGTATCAGAAAAGAGAGCGAAACAAAAATAAAATAGAATCAAACTAGATAAATAAATAATCGGTGGGCTAATTGTTAAGGAGGTCTCGAAAATTTAAATTACTCATTAAGCCAATAAATATAATAAAACTTCTTAATCGTTCACTAATAGTGGAGCAGAACTAAGGGAACCTCTGTCGCTTCCAGTTGCCCACAAACGATTTTCAATAAAATGGAGAGAGATTCTCAAAGAGCAGATACGTACATTGCCTGTGCTTTTTGAAAACTCACATGTTTATCAAACTACACAAAATCAATATAATCTTCATATAATGAATCATTTTATGCAATGTTTTATCACCCAAGTAAGTGGTCCCATCAATTATCAATCATCAGGGCTTATGTCCTACAATTTACGCACGCAGCTGCAACTCAGGCTTCCCGATCAGTCGAGGAGGTATACACCTATCTCAAGATCACTGCAGACATTAACAGGGGTCCACTTTCAGATAATAACCAGAAAATCAACCTTACTCATACATTCTCTCTCTCTTATTTACAAAACAAAATGTTTTGAAATGCGGACGCCCAACTAATTAAATACAAAGCTTATTTTACTGTATAGGGATGTATGTGCTAAACTTCGGCTCATATTTCGAATGTTTTTGTGTTTTCTGTTTTAGGCAAGGGATCAGTGAACAGTCTTCAAACTGAAACACCAGGAGGTAGCAAGAAATGAAAAGGCCTTACAATTTATTTTGTTGAAGATTTGCTAGCCATACGCTCACAGTGATTTATAGGCTAGCACCCTAAGAACTGGAAGGTGCTGTGTTTCTTTGGACATTACAGTTGCTAGTATTTTGTAATCCTACATTGAATGATCAGGTGTATCATAATTTGTATAAATGATTGAATGTGTGTTATTTCAAATATGTGGTCAGTCAGGTGATGAAATGAGTAACACAATGATACAGCTAAATTCAGTTAGCCTTGTTCCGTTACGGAGCGGTGGTAATGCCTCCAATTAAAAAACTTCCACTGCAAATCAATAGTATATGAGTAATTAAGTTAGAATAATCAGGCATTAGGAATTAGAGGCGTTACAGCAGCAATAGCCTAAAAGGAGTTTTGAGCTGGAAGTTAGTTAGAAAGGGCCCACAAGTCAGTTGTATTTTCATATTTTCATTTCCAGCTTTTGTTTTCATTCCAAACTTTAATTTTTGGAATCAGTATAAGTTTCTCTAACTTTTGGTGATTTCTCTGTAAAATTGTTAGGTAACCTCTACAGAAAGTCTTGAAGGCTTTTGCTCTATGAACCTTTTTGGCTTCCATGTCAACAACCATATTTAGAAGTGAACAAAGAGGGATATTCCCCATCATGTCAGATTTAAACTCAGTATCAAGGTTTTGTTTTCTTTTAATGGATTGACCAAATGACCATAATAGCATTTTTTTATTCGTCACTTGTAAAGAAAAAATTTCTCCCAACTAAGCCTTTAAAGAACAAGAGTGAGGATATGATATGGTTTCGTTCAGGGCATGAAAAATTATATCCAACCCAATTGCTTAGATATGTATTAACAGTAAAAGTAACATGCGGTGACAATTTTTTTTGTCTAGAATTGGATATTCTAGAAACCAATCATGTCCATATTCAAAGTAAAGTATAGGTCGGGTTTCACGTTTTAGGGTCCACGTGATTTTGAATTTTGTTAACCAATTTTTGTTTGATCAAAAGGGACATTGTCTAAACCCAGGTTCTTGTAAAAGTAGTCTAATTTTGGGCCATATTTAGTGGCTAAGAAGAGAATAAAATCTGTGAAACACCCCTAGACGCTCGGGCTAGTGATGTTAATATTTTCTTAAATTCTGTAGCAAAACAGACAGAGTTTCACCTAAAAACTAACTATTTCCCATGCTTAAAGCCTTACATTAAGTTCCTGTAATGGATAAAAACGTAAAAGAACACCAAAACAAGCTCGATGTCTACACGCTGGAGTCCACAACTCTACGGGCCACTTGCCCAGAGTACACCAAACAATAAAGTTCAATAATAAAGAAGGAAACAAAAGATATAACTCAGCGGATAACACATCCGGAGTGCAGGGCTTTACATTCCAAAAATAAACAACTCTAACAAAGGGTGACTGACTAATCAGACGGTTGGCTCACATGACCATTCAGAGCGACTTTTAAACAAGTTGCATTACATCAACTAGAGTACATTATCTACGTACATTTATAACTCTAGGGATGCATCATAATACACCATTTAAATCATAAGTCTACCTATATGTGTGTATACATAACACCTTTTTCGAAGCAAAAAGGAAGATTCCAATTTGACTTACGCAATTCAACTAGTACCTGTCACATTGAAAACCTAGGAAAGGGGGAAATAGAGATGGGATGAGCTACCACATGCTCAGTGAGTATTTCTCGACTCCGTAAAAACAAAACATTTGCAGGCAACAACATTAAGTGGCAATATCACAACGTATATATACTACTATCATATTAGGCAGTCAAATCTCCCTAAGGAAACCATCACATCTAAACTTCACACCAAACCACTCAAGCTCGTATCTACACCTTTAATAACCAGACTTCCTTAGAAACAGGCATTCAAGCAATCACCAAGTAAAACGACAAAGATAGGGTAAAAAGCTTTTAGACACACATTTTGGAAACGTAGTGACTCATTTGCATTTAAAGAATTGCTTACAATTCAAACTAGCCTCCTCAAGGCACATATACTTTTTAAAAGTTCCTAAAATACCCACAATGATAAGAATTCAAATCGTTTTCTCATATATCAGGAAAATATCTTCTTATTCAGGCATAAGATCTTTAATGTGCTAGCTAGGGGAAATCGTCACGCACCCTATATGAAGCCGTCACTCACACATCAAATTATCCCAGAGGCATAACATATTTTGGACCATTACTCTCGTCAAAGCCTTTTAGGGTTCCCACTTCTGGGTTTACCTCCCTAGGCGTTAGAGTTTCTGCAAACCGGATCTATTCCCTAATTATTTGTCCAGTCAAGCACTTATCTTAGCCATTAAAATCATACTAAACCAGTATAGGTTATAAAAAAAGGTCACTGTCACACACTGTAAGTCTCATCTTCAAGTGACTCACGAATCACTTCTTTTTAATAGTTGCTTACATAATTCAAACCACGCTTATCTAGCAAAATAACCCATAACCACATTAATGATTTGTGGTTCTTTCATTTTCAACATGGAAAACCTCTTAAGATCATGGTGAGTCTACTAACTCGCAATTCAAAACTTAAATAATTGGCTAGCATATAGTTCAAACTAGGCCTCATAGTAAAACATATTTAGTTGCCCTTTTTAAAGTTCATTTCAATCTTTAAATGCAAAAGAAAGAAATATAACACAAAACAAACCCTTAAAACATTTTCAAGCTCATAACTTACTTTCGTTTTAAATCCCTAGACGTATCGACTAGTCAATTGAGTCATTCAGCTGAGTAATTCGACTATTTAGGGTCATTCGGGCTATAACATCTTAGCAATCAAAACAGGCAACAGATGAACATTTAGAAACATCTTGATATCATAAAAATAAGCTTTAAACAAACTGTTGAATGCTTCTAAAACTCACAGTTCATTCGCGAAATATCATTTTATCAAATTCAAGATGGGAGGGGTTCACAAATAGCACGTTCGTTTCACCTCAGAGAAACAGTTTCGGCAAAATCTGCCTAATACCACAATTACTTCGCAATTCACACAATTACGATTAATATCAAAACCTAGGCTCTCTCCTCACACAGCCTCGTTCATAAAAATCTTGAATCACTCATTAGTTCGACCTCAAACTATCCAATTAATATTCAGTCATTTAATTCGCAAAACCAATATCTAGAAGCATAGTATTCATATGTAATAACGCAAAACAGAATTTAAACATATCTAAACTAATTTTAGCGACAATATTAGAGCATAATCTGCTTACTCTAAAATTCCCTAAATTGAAGGGTTTGCAAAACTATGCATCAATTCAACATGCATGAACCCTAAATCAGCACCATCACCATTTTTACCAGATTTCAATCTCAACTCCTTCAATTAATGATATCAGTAATAGAATTTAAACATAAACTACCTAAAATCATTAAAATTCATGTGAAATTATTAATAATTAGGAGGAAGAGAAAAACCCGCCCCGATTCCAAGCTAGAGGACCCGACTAACGGGTTGTGTGAGCGTTTTCAGGTGGCTCGAGTACCGAGTCGTGCCCCCCTCATGCTCCTGGTCATGGATCTCAACCCAGAATGCTATTGCCAAGAGCTTTTCGTGCCTTCAACACTACTACTTTTACCTTGGTGGCCGCCGCACTCAAGCTCAAGCACTAGTGGTAGCGATGCTACTCGCAGTCGTGGTGGCTAGGGTTTGATCTGTCTCCCCTGTCTTATGCTCTGCCCACATGCTCTTTCTCTCTCTCTCCCCTCCATCTCTCTTACACTCTGCCATTCTCTACTCACCGATGACGCATGGTTGTCGCTGCCTGAACGTCGTTCCATCTTTCTCGTTCATCTTCTCTTTCTCTCTCTCAGTCCACCTCTCTCTCTTTTGTGTTGGTCGCCGGGGAGAGCCGAGTTGCAAAACCATTGGTTCTGCCCCTCTTCGCGTGAAAAAGAAAAAGGGGGCTTTAGCCCCCCCTTTTTGGTCTTTTTGGTCTCTTTTCCTTTTTCTTTTTTTTTTCCAATTGCTAGTCAACTCTAGTTCTTGGGCCCTAAATCATTAGCGCGCTATCTAGACTCGGGTATAAACACTCTAATAATCAGCGTTTCAATCGAATTTGAGAAACGACTAAATTAAACTATTAGCACAGTTTAATTGCACAAATTAGCACAAATTAAATTCCAAAATCAATAATAATAATAATAATAATAATAATAATAATAATTCTCTTTTTAATAAAATTATCACTTAAGCAAGTATGTCAATATTAATCTAACTTAACTAAAATAATAAAATACGATTTCGTAATATCAAGAAACAAGCTAGATAGCTTAAATAAAATACGGGTATTACACTTTCCCCCCTTAAGAGAATTTCGTCCTCGAAATTCCAAAGCTCAGTTCAGTGGTACCTAAGATGTGCACAGACATGACACAATCTACGAAACACGCACTAAAATTTGAAATTTTGATTACAATTAATTGTATCTTTTCAATCAGAAAAGAAGCTTATGGAGTCCAGTCTCCTTCTTGCCAATCTTCTTCGAGCATCTATTTACTCTATTTAGGCGCCAATGGCAATTGCATAGAAGAGGGTCAAATGAGTTGGCGTGAAAAACCATATTAAGCTTATTTAAAAAATGAACATAGCCCCTCAATTATCTAGACACTATTCGCATAGTAAACAATAACTCTATGTATATTCATCACTATGAATTGGTATCTAGAGGTATGATAATTGGGCCATAACATCTCCAGGTTATATATAAGTAGTTTCATTCTAAAACATGAATTCAAATCACTTTTAGGATCAAAATGATTAATTAACGTGGAGACTCCTATGACACATTAGAGCAATAAGGAGATCATATAGCATCACTTTAGTATAATGTCATCGCATAGAATCATAGGCAACATGAACCCATCTAACACGTTTATAGCAAGCACCTTACAAAAGGGAAACATACGCAACCGACATTCCCATGTTTATACATCAATCCCAGCTAACTTTAGGCCTTTCATTCATGGCAACTTATATAAGACATGTCAAGGTTGTATGAAGGCGGTTAGCTCAGTTAGGTTCATTCGAAAGCATGAAGACATCAAATCAGCCTTAAGGTTAAATCAATTAACTAGGAAGCTACCACATCGCACTAAAGTAGTGGAGACATCATATTACATCACATTAATAATAACAGGACTTGAAGTAGCACTCGAAATCTCATTGACATCACGTAGGGTCTACAATATAGCACATTGAAGATTAAGAATCACAACATGAACCAACATTACATGTCGATAGGAACAATTTTAAAAGAAAATGCTTAGGCAAGAATGTAAGTTGATAGGTAGTAAAAGTGCGGTATAGGTCCGAAGTTGCTTAAGGGAGGCAGATACATGGTTTCTTGGCTATGATAGGTTTTGTACACAGTCCACATGCCTAGTAATGCCTTTATATAGGTTAACTATCATTATGTGGAAGTTCAACTACCAAGGTAGTGTGGTTTCACCTGGGCATTACCACCAGGAGACTTATAGTTTTCGTTGGGAAGGAAGTCCACTAAGTATTTTCTTAGAGCTCCTACATAAGTAACTCGATAGTTGTACTTAGCAAAGTGGGTGATTTCTGACTCATATGCATAGTTAAAAGCTAAGTAGATAAGATAATCACGACAGTTTTAATGGTGGGGAGACTTTCCCTAGGGTCCCTATTAGAACTGATCATCTCCTAGGTCATAGATTCATACAAAAGAATGGTTGTGCCATAGACATGTAAGCATCTATATTGGGTTCGAAGCATAGTATTGATAATACGTAGAATGGTGGCATGATAATTCAATAACAAGGCATCTACAATGGAGGCACAGCCACGTATAATAATCACGATATAGTTGTAAAATAGCAACAACAATAAGCATAATGGCTAATGTAGTACAACTCTAGAATTTCCTATGAAAACTACCATACGGCACATGACACTTATCACATAGTCTCACATAGCACTGCATCAATAGCAACGAACCTCAAACGACATTCAACGCTGTAATGATAGTACATAGGCATAACAACTCAGCATCCAAAGCTAAGAACAAGCAAGGGAAATTTACAGCTGGGTCATTCTTCAACAGCCCTTCAACAAACCCATTTTTTGTGCAACAAATGGGTGTTGCTTTTGGAGGGAAAACCAAATGAGAGAGAAAACAAATTAAAGTGAAATGACCAACATGCCCTTAATGAAAATTGTGGGGAGTTGCTGCTTGTAGGTCACTAAATTTCTCTGTCCTCCAAAAGCTGGAAACCACACAGGGAGCAAAGGCAAGGGAAAGAACGAGGATTTTGTCTAGAGCTCAGACGTGCATTCTCTCTCTTTCTCAATCTCAGTCCAAAGTTGAATGTAGTCCTGAATCCTTATGTAGTGAGTAATTGGGCATGAAAATTGCGGGAAATCTAGCCCCAGTTGTTGAAGGCAGCTTGGTTCTGGGAGAAAAGGGGGGTTGAGACAAGGTGCGATTGTGCAGGTGAGAGAAGGTTCAGAGGGAAGGTGGAAGTGAGCTTGCAGTGCTTGGTGATCATGGCAAGTTGACATTGTAGGTGAGCCGTGAAGTCTGAGGTAGAAGCCCTTGGTCGCCTGATGTTGGTAGACGCCTTCAAGTGGCGTGCTAAATGTAAGGTATGCTAAATATTTAATGTAGTTAACGAATTTGGTATGTGGAATGACATTTTGGTGAATGAATTAGGGTGTAGAAAGAGTAAATGGGTGGGGTAACATGTCTGCCATGTTGTGAGTCACCGTTTATCAAGGTATCATTAATGCTGTTGTATGAAAACCAAATTGCATGGGTGGACATGTTGGAGGGTGGGGTAGGGTGTGTTTCTCATCGAGAGAAGATGATGTATTTTGATAATTACAGTGAATGAGAATAGGGCAGTGTAGAACCAGGGAAAATGAGGTTTTAACCATGGTAAACGTAGTGTAATGAATAGGGAGATAGATAGCAATGGTGTTAGAGACGCGTAGTATGTAGATGTTTGTAGTGGACGGTGCGTAATTTGTTAGGCTAACCAGCAACTGTTATTGTTTGATGTGCAGGGTAATCGGGAAGGTAGTTGACCCATGCCGTGGTACGGTAGTCGGTGGTGCGACATCTGGTAGGAATGGATGGAGATGGTGTTAATGTGGGAGGTAGTGGTGGTGGCAGAGAAATAGTTGTATATGTGTTATGGGGGGTGAGTTGGACGATGGTGGAGGTGGAAAAGTAATGTATGTAGGGGGTTGGACGAAGTGTATGGTGCTAAAAGAGGATATGAGGTTGGAAGAGGTGCGAAGAAAGGTGAGTAAAATAACCGGCAATGAGTTGACTGTGCAGAAATTGTGGTAGTTTGAAGTACGACCGGGGGATGGTAATGGAGTTGGAGGGGGATGGTGATGTGAAGATGTTTATGAAGGGGAATGATGAGCACGGATATTTGTACGTGGGCGAAAGTGATGGGCTAAAGAGGCACAACCAAAAGGCAACACGGACCTGTGAAGAGCGGGTAGTTCGTAGGAGAAGCGACAGGGATAGGGATGATATGGTCTAACAGGGTCGTAATGGAGTAGGTGTGAAAAGGTGGGTTACATGTGAATATTAGAATGATGAATGATGTTGGTGAATGTGGGTGATGACAACAAGTTATTGACATGTTACTTTATTGTGTATTTTATTTGTAGGGTGGCTGTGAGGGGAAGCGACGGATGCAGTGATGATCATCCACAAACCAGGGTGTGAGTTGGCGGGAAAATAATTGAGATGTCTGATGATGATGAGATATCAGTTGTGTTGGAGGATGTGGGGGAGGACGAAGCGGCGGTACAAGGAGGGGAAGAAAGCAGCTAGTAAGGGGGTGATGAAAGGAGCAATGCTAATGAGAGCGTGTGGCCACGGTCGGGTCTGTAAATGCAAAACTACTATCGTAAGTTGAGCATATAGAAGAAGTTACTTAGGGGGGAGGGGCAGATCTTCCAATCAGCTGAAGCATTTTAGCAAGTAATGTGCAAGTTCGCAATTGCGAACCACTTCGGTTATCGGTTTGAGTGGAACTGCAAGCAAAGAATTGCGGTGAGGTGCGATGTAAGTGACTGTCCTTTCTACATATGTGTAAGAGGTGGGAAGAACACACAGGTTATGTGCATAAACGATTTTTTAGGGCAGCATAAACACAGTGTCGGGGAACTGTGTCAGATAGGTGTGTCGGGGAGAAGACGTGTTAGAGCCGAACTCCTTGCACACCTGATTGAGGGTAAGGTGAGGTTATGTATGGATTATGCACTGAGGAACATTATGCAGGATCTGGAGTTGGTGCTGGGGATTCAGCTGACATACATGCAGTCGTGGAGGGCAAGGGAGTTTATGCGCATGATGGTGCTTGGGAAGCCTGATGATCACTACAAATTATTGCCGTGGATGTGTGCGGCCATAGTCAGAGCGAACCCGGGGTCAGTGGCGTTCTATGATGTTAAGGGTTCTAGGTTTACAAGGATGTTTGTCGCGTACACCGCTAATGTCAACGGGTTCCAACTGGGGTGCAGGAAGATACTGTTCGTACATGGGTGCCATCTGAGTGGACCTTACAAAGGAACCTTGCTTGCTGCGTGTGCGTTGGATGCGGATAATCACCTCTTCAATTTTGCGTATGGCATAGTTTGTGGTGAGGTAATTGAGGAGTGGGTTTGGTTCTTGTAGACAGTAATGGAGTGCTTGGGAAGTCTAAAGCCGGTGATCATGTCCGACAGGAACCCTGCCTTACTAGCTGCGGTGTTGCAGGTATGTGGTAAGGAGTACTATAGCTACTGCTTACGTCACCTGACGGAGAACTTTTTGAAGGAGGCAACGAAGCATGGTATCCGAAAAGAAGCAACGAAGCAGATAGTGAAGAAAATGTTGTACAGAGTTGCTTATGCTCCAATAGCAGCGGAGTTCAATGTTGCATTGGAAGAGCTGAGGGGGTACAAGGCAGAGCTCGGTGCTTGGGTGGATGACAATGAGCCAGAACAGTGGATCGCTTTGAAGTTTAGGAAGGAAAGGTGGGGCAGAATGAACAATAATGTTATAGAAAGCTGGAACAATTGGATGAGATGACTACACCTTATGCCGTGCCATGACTTGTCAGTAGGCACTTGGAGAAGCTTAGGAAGAAGATGGACAAGCACGAGCAGGAGATGATGAAGTGGAAGAATGGGGTGGGGGAGAGAATCGAGTAGAAGTTGGCTGACACTTACCAAAAGATGGGTTGTATTGCAGCTGTAGAGTGCTACAGTTTAATGTTAGGGGAATACAATGTGGAGCTTACCAACAGTCGCAAGTTAGTGGTGAAGTTGGGACAACAAAGTTACACATGTAGGGTATGGCAAATGCGATGTATTTCGCGCTGTCATATGTTGGCTATGGTAGCTAAGGTGAAATAGGTGTATGACTACATGCACCTGATTTATAAGACTGCAATCTAACAAATCATATACAACCAGCTGGTGCACCCGATGGAAACACACGACATGGGAATGGTTGATGCGAAGATGGGGCGAGTGGTCGGTGAGGATGAGCTTGATGATGACTATGACAGCTGCATATTACCCCCCCACCAATGGGAGACAGCCAGGTAGGCCACCGTCGAAGCGTAGGGAGTCATAAACGCAGGGGATGAGGTCTTGGAGGTACTCTAAATGCGGTGAAGTTGGACACAGAGGCGTACTTGTCGCAATCCCCGTGCGGACTTTGATGCCAACTACAAAGGCGATATTGTGGAGGTTGAAGCTTTGTTGGAGGGGTCGTACATTCCAGGTCGTTGAACCATATTAGGTT
Organism: Carnegiea gigantea; assembly: GCA_029747015.1. Classification (NCBI taxonomy): domain Eukaryota; kingdom Viridiplantae; phylum Streptophyta; class Magnoliopsida; order Caryophyllales; family Cactaceae; genus Carnegiea; species Carnegiea gigantea. Next base: position 147,989 of record JAKOGI010001145.1, read on the forward strand.
GCAATCCACAGATGTCCCCAATAGGAAGATACTTTTGCATTGTGCGCATATTGCATTGTCAGCTGTGAGCACACCCCCAGCCCTGTTTGTGTGTCAATGACCAAGTAGAGTTTTCGATGTTCCCTGCTGTCACGTAACCTGAAATGTTTAGCTGACAGGAGGCCAATGTTGACTGTGGTAAAGCATGGTCTGCAACCGGTAAACCCGTGGGTAATTGTGACACTGCAATCCTCCACCCCCACCCCTGTTTGGCTTGTAATGTGCAAGTACATTGGTCCATGTGTGTAGGGGCTGGCATGTGTATCCCTGTTTGTATGTTAATGATGAAGTTAGGATGTAGATTGTTACATTGTGTCAGGTAACCTGCTATGTTAATCCAGCAAGGGGTCGATGTTGACCATGGTACACCATGGTCTGCAAGTGGTACACTGCTGGAAAACTCGCACATTACAGATGTCGAACTGTGACATTATGTGCATACTGCCTGCTCAGCTATCATCACACCCCCACCCCTGTTTATGTGTTAATGTTGAAGTTCATTGGTGCATGTGCATAGGGGGCTGGCAGGTTTACCCCTATTTATGTGTTAATAATTAAGTACCATTAAGCATTGGTGGGTACTATCAGGTACTCAAGTACTCTACCATCTGTACCCAAGATGAGGCCTATGTTCACCATGGTAAACCATGCTGTGGAAGTGGTACACCCATGGAAAACTGACAGATTGAAGTTGTGCTGCTTTGGCATTCCGATCATACTGCCTTCGCAGCTGTGAGAGCAGACCCCCACCCCTGTTTGTGTGTAAATGATTACATACATTCTTGCATTGGTGGGTGGAGTGAGGTACTCCACCATGTTTACCCAGGATGAGGCTAATGTTCACCGTGGTAAACCATAGTGTGTAAGTCGTACACCCATGGGAAACTAACAGATAGAAGTTATGCTGCTTTGGCTTTCTAATCATACTGCCTTCGCAGCTGTGAGCACACCCCCACCCCTGTTTGTGTGTAAATGATCACGTACGTTCTTGCATTGGTGGGTGGTGTGAGGTACTCTGCCATGTTTACCCAGGATGAGGCCTATGTTCACCATGGTAGACCATGCTGTGGAAGTGGTACACCTATGGAAAACTGACAGATTAAAGCTGTGCTGCTTTGACATTCTGATCATACTGCCTTTGCAGCTGAGAGAGCAGATCCCAACCCTTGTTTATGTGTAAATGATTACGTACGTTCCTGCATTGATGGGTGGTGTGAGATACTCTGCCATGTTTACCCAGGATGAGACTAATGTTCACCGTGGTAAACCATGGTGTGCAAGTGGTACACCCATGGGAAACTGACAGATAGAAGCTGTGCTGCTTTGGCTTTCTGATCATACTGCCTTCACAGCTGTGAGCACACCCTTACCCCTTTTTGTGTGTAAATGACGTACGTTCTTGCATTGGTGGGTGCTATGAGGTACTCTGCCATGTTTACCCATGATGAGGCCTATGTTCACCGTGGTAAATCGTGATAAACCATGGTGTGCAAGTGGTACACCCATGATAAACTGTTAGATTGAAGTTATAAAATTGATGAGTACTTTGTGTCACCCAAACACACTAGGGAGACATGTTTGGAAGGCCCCACCGTTTGCACGTAGCGGGGGTAATCTTACTCTGAGGGCGACACTGATGCGGCGCACGTCAATGCAATGAATGTGCAAATGAATAAGTGTATATTGTGAAATGGAATATATAACGAAAACAACAATATACAAGACGGGGAGCATTAAGTGACATCAACAACTAGCCCTGTTTATGGTGGCGGGTGCAGAATTATCTGGGGAATGAACGTCAGTTGAGGGCAATCAACCCCAATGAAAATGTTCACCTCCCCCACGGTCAGTGTGTGCTGTGGTTAACAGTGACATGATGTGCGGAAATAGGAACAATATCATGTAGGGTGGGTGTTGGAGGAGGTGTTGTACATGTAAGAGTAAGGTTGTATCGTCAACGGAGGTGAGGAAGTCGGTGAACGGCCGCGTTCATATCTGCATACCGCGAAAATGTGAGGTGTTGACCACGGTGACGTTTGTCACACATAGGGGGTATTAGTAAATGGTGTCACCCCAAACTAAGTAAAATATTCAATGTTACCAACTACTCTATATAAGAATTAATTGTATAGTAGCGGTTGGGGTGGTCCCACATAAGGACTGCCTCATCCATGAATTGCCTTCAAGTGAACTGTGTTGGCCTTATAAAACACAAGGGGGGAGGAGTGAGTAGTTGGAGTTGGTCCTATTATATTCGTTGTTCTCCGAAACTGTCAACTAACCATGGCTGGGCCATCAAGAAGAACGTCCACCACTCAGTTATCTGGAGGGTCGGGATCAAGTCAGAGTGACTTCGACAACATTGCAAAGTATTACTACAACTGCGGCTATGAAGCAGTAATGTATCAGGCGGACAACAACTACAGGCGTCGTTACCTTGTTTGTCCACTTAAGGTAAATTTTAATTCGTTCATTGTTGTTAAGCTGAAAATCATACATTGTTTTAATAATTATTTCGATTATATCATATATATTATTTCATCTAATTTACTTTATTTTATATATTTTTCAGGATTAGCATTAATAAAATAAAAAGGAGAAGAGAAGACGTCGAAGTTCGGGTTTTACACGCTTGGCTATCAAGTCGGCCAAAAATAATAATTTATGGAAAATATTATTTCTATAATTATTTATTTGGGATAGGGTTACAAGAGTTGAAGAGAAGGTAGAAGACTTGTGAGAGAAGGAGTCTAAGGAAAAGAAAAACCCTATGAGCTAAACCCTACCTCACCCTCTTCATCTCCTCACCATAAAATCATCACCTCCCCATTCCATGAAATAAGAACCCACGGCTTGCTTTTCTTCTCCGACAGCACACGCCTAAACTCCTAGCCATCCTCACGCACGCTCACCGTCACACTTATTCATCTCCTCACCATACTCTCCTCTCTCATCATCATATATCATTTTAATCTCCATCATACATCACCATCTTTAATCTCCCCATCACGTCACTTCAGCGCCCCACCATAAAATCACCATTACCATACTTCATCTTTATCGTCATCATCATGCTTCGACACCCACGGCAACATCTTCACGTCCATCATCATCCCTCACCGAGTAGTATTGTGCTACACTTTTTTTTTATCTTTTTATTCTATTTTGCTTAGTTTCAAACATGAATTATTTGGGTGAATTTGGTAATTTTATTTTTAATATGAGTGAGTAATTTCCTTGTACTTAGTATAATCTATTTAGAACCATGTTGAATTAATTATTTTGAAACAAATTTTTATGCTTTATTGTCTAGTTGATTTTTATTCATGATTCTATAGCAATTAGTACTTATCGTTCATGATATTCGTGTTATTTTAATTAGAATGTATGCTAGTTAGTTTAATACGAATTCATATGATAGTTTAAAAGGATTTAATGCGTAAATGTTATAGTCTTTTAAGCATTAGTATCACCCTAAATAATCATGGATGACTTAAACGCAGATCTTTGTTAAATCAGTTTACTGGTAAATTGGTTACAAGGCATTAGATGATATTTTTCTAATACGTAATGCTCTAGTTTGATTAAATTCTTGCGCTGATCTAAGGGTTATCAAAACTAGTAGGGTTTATATTAGAGTTGGACCTAAATAAACTATAATATAAAGAAAAACGGGGAAGATCCGCTGGTGGGTGTCTTCTACAGTCTAACTCATGAATAAAATCGATTTGTGTGTTGATGATAAATATTAATTTGCATGGTGAATATAGATTATGCTAAGCATTTTTCATAAATTTGGTATCTTTGATAATTATTTGTTACTTTTTAGTTACTTTGTTTAGTTTGTCAATTTTTATTCTTTAATTATTAGCTTTAATATAAAATTCGTTTACCCCCCCAAAAGAGTAGTCTTTTAGGAGTGTTTTGGTAATATTAGATTAGTTAGATTTTAATTTTTAGTGTGATTAGAGTTTTTGGATTTAATTTATATTCTGTTTTGCCATTTAATGACCAGTTTGTTAGAAATTAAACTAAAAATAGTTCCTATTGTGTTTTTTCAAATTTTAATCCATCCCAGGGTTTATATAGTTTTCTATTCTGCCTCTATTTAATTTTAGAATTTTTGGAATTTATTTGGTAATTTTTCAGAATTATTTTGTGAATTGGATATGTGTAGGTTTTTAATTCAATAAATCTAAAAATTACATTTTAAATTTTTATTTCATGTTTTTTTGGTGTTATTAAGTCCAGAAAATTATATCCTTAAATTTGCATTATTTAATTTCGTATTCATAGTAGTGCAGTTTATTTTTTTCCTAACTTCAGATTTTATTTTCTGTTTCATTTTCTGGAGTTAATTTTCTGTTTTAAGTTTTCTGAAATTAATTGCTTATAATTCTGGAGTTATAAACTTATAAACTTGCAGAATATTAATTTAGTTTACTGTTTGTAATTTTTTATAATAATTTTCTGTTTGTTATTTTCTGTTTTCATTTTTAGTTGAATACTGTGTTATTATTTCTGTTTTAATTTTTCTAGATTATTTAGGGTAGTTATTTACTGTTTTATTTTCAGAATTAAATTCAGCATATTTAGGAGCAATATTGAATATTTGTTTAGATTTTTATTTATTAAATTTGATTTATTTTAGAAATACAAAGAAAAGAAACAATAAATTAGAGTAGTAAAATCATTGAGAATTAAACTAGCTTTTTGACATAATCTTTCCTCGTGGGATCAATCCCTACTTTCCTATGCTATAAATATTATTTATAAAATCGAAGTAGTGGTTAAATTTGTCGCTCCACGGCAAGCTTTACAAATTTTGGCGCCGTTGCCGGGGAAAGAAAATAAAATCGGTAGTTTACTTCTATTTAATTTTACTACTTTTATTGTTTTGTTTTAACTCTATTATTTAATTTTTATAGATTGCCCGTAATGTATGAAATTAAAAAGTAGTAAGGAAATTGGAGAGGACAGAGAGAAAACGTTGGAAGCTAAAAACAAAGAGACTCATTCTAAACCAGTAAGTCTTAAGATTAAAGAGGTAAGAATGTCTACTCTTCGGAAACTTGCTGCCCCTAATCTAGAAGGCCAACCTTTGTCCATTACTTATGCTGCATTAGATAAACCTCTAAAACTGAACTCTGGATTCATCAATCTGCTATCCAAATTTCATGGATTAGCTGGTGAGGACCCATACCGTCATATTAGTGAATTCCTTATCACATGCTCTGCTATGGTGCCTGAGGGGATTCCTAAAGACCAAATTAGGTTGAGAGCCTTTCTTTTTTCTTTGCTTGGCAATGCTAAAGATTGGTTGTATTATATGCCTACTGGATCTTTCTCTACATATACTGCATTGCATAAATCATTTTTAGAGAAATTTTTTCCAACATTCCGAATTAGATCAATTAGGAAGGAAATATGTGGTATCAAACAAATGAATGGGGAAACTTTTTATGAGTACTGGGAAAGATTTAATAAACTATGTGCTAGTTATCCCCAACATCAAATAACTGAACAGTTGTTGATTCATTACTTTTATGAAGGGTTGCTTCCTATGGATCGTAATATGGTTGATGCTGCTAGTGGGGGGTTCTAGTTAATAAAACTCCAGTAGAGGCTAGAGATTTATTCAATTTAATAGCCCAAAATACTCAGCAGTTTGGTGCTAGGGAGTCATAAATTAAAAGGGTTAATGAGATTGGTTCTAGTTCATCTGTAGAGAGTCAGTTATCTTATATTATTGCTATGTTGAATAAGATTGTTACTAGGGGAGTACAAAAAGTAGTCATTTGTGGCATTTGTTGTCTAGAGGAGCATCCTACTGATGCATGTCCTACACTTCAAGAGGGTAATGTTAATACTGTCTATTCTAACCAAGGTCAAAGAAGGTATGATCCCTATTCTAACACCTATAATGAAGGATGGAGAGACCACCCTAATCTTAGGTATGACCCTCAAACCAATCCACTTAGTTTTGACCAAACGTCTTGTTAACCTTCTAATCAAGATAGGACCAACTTTCTACTAGAACAAGACCTTAAGAAGATGAATGATACGTTCCAGATTTTGGAGACAACTCTTAAGCAGGTTTAAGAGAGACAGACTGCAACTGATATCATAGTTAGCAACTTGCAGGCTCAAATGTAAAATAGGTTACCATCTCAGCCTTACCCTAACCCTAAGGACAATGTTAGTGGCATAACACTTAGGAGTGGGAAAGAACTAAAAGAACCTAGGAAGAGTAGAGAGTTAGAACCTGAGTTAGAGGTCAAAGGGGCTGAATCAGAGTTAGATACAGATTTTCATCAAACTACTAAGGAAATAGGAGAGAAGAAAAGAGAACCTTATAGGCCAATTCTACCCTTTCCTAGTAGATTTCGAAGACCTACTTCTAAGGTGAATGAGGCTAGCCAAGAGATCTTAGAGACATTAAAGAAGGTACAGATCAACATACCTCTCCTAGATGCCATTAAACAAGTGCCTCGTTATGCAAAGTTCTTGAAAGAATTGTGTACTACCAAAAGAAAGTTAATAGGGAATGAAAAGATAAGTGTGGGGAAAAATAGTCTGCAGTTTTTCAAAGGAAACTTCCCCTAAGTGCAACGACCCAGGTGTGTTTTCTGTTCCTTATAAAATAGAAAATCTTTACCTTGATAAGGCTATGCCTGACTTGGGTGCTTCTATTAATGTTATGCCTAGGTATGTTTATGACAAAATGAACTTAGGAGAGTTAAAGAAATCTGGTACAGTGATTCAGTTAGCTGATAGGAGCTGTACTTACCCAGATGGAGTATTAGAGGATGTCTTAGTCCAAGTGAATGAACTTGTGTTTCCTACTGATTTTTATGTGATGAGCATGGGTGATGCATGTCATGATATTCCCATCTTGCTTGGCAAGCCATTTTTGAAAACGGTTAGGACTAAAATTGATATGCATGAAGGAGCATTAACCATGGAATTTGATGGTGAAGTGATTAAATTTAATATTTTTGATGCCATGAGATTTCCTGCTGATGTGAATTACGTGTATACACCTGATGTTATTGATGAGTTGTCCCAAGATATTTATGACTTGTCCAATGAAGATGAATTTTTGACTGTGCTTACTAAGAGTCTTGATCATGCTGAGTTTCAAAAAGTGCCCTACCAGATTAATGATGATCTAGTGGAAGAGATCCAACTAGAGGATCCAAGAGCTTCATAGTGTCGAGCCAACGACGATAAGCAAAGGCGCTGGTTGGGAGACAACCCAACATTTTTAGGGAAGTACCCATTTAATTTTACTTTTATTTTCATTATTTCTATCTTTTTGCATGTATTAGGGACAATGTATGAATTAAGTGTGGGGGGGTGCATCCTACATTTGATTCCTGCGTATTTATTCTTGAAAAAAGAACACAAAAAAAAAAACACAAAGAAAATTGAGAAAAAAAATTTTTTTTTCTTATAAATAATGCATGATATAAGTTTATGCTAGGCTTGCTTGCTTAAAATTTTTTGTTTTATTAGCTATTTTGTAGTTTATTCTTCTATGAGTGAAGACTTCTAAACATGCTAGTTGTCTTCCAGAGAAGTTTGAATTGATCCTCATATATATCTTTAATGAGTAACTGTCATAATTATTCATCTTATTTGATCATATATTATATCAGCTTCAGAGCCAACAAGGTGGCTTAACCCATTTCCTAGACTATTGAATTAGTAGAATAACTCAAAAAAAAAAAAGAAAAAAAAAAGAAAGTCAAAGTCGGGAATGACAAGTACCCCTTTGAGGTATGCGTTACTGGGTGCTACCCTTTGAGGTAATACTGCAACTGGAAAGCTTGCTTCCCATACTAGTGAGTCAATAAAATAAATAAAAATAATGATGAAAATAAAATATTTGCTCCAGCACCTCTATTTGAGTGAGTGTGAGACAGAGAGTGTTTAATTTTTAAGACCCTATATGGGCCTCGACTATGCGCGCAAGTGGAGTTAGAAGGGGAAAAAATAGAAGAAGAGAAAAATAAATACAAGGCAAGTTTAGAATCAATTCAATGAGTTATTCTATTTAATTCAATTGTTTGCATAGCAATACCATGCCTCAATTTTTCTATCGTAAATTTTTTTTAGACCTCTTGATCGGTGTATGCATATTTAAAAGAGATGGATAATTATTGATCTTGTTATTTCATTAAGGAAAAGTTGTGAGCTTGATGAATAAACTCTTTAATGGTAGTTAGATGTCTAGTAGTTATTCACTTGTAGAAGGAAAAACTAATTAATTTTCAATGAAACTGTTTTTAAAGCAAGCCAAGGCCTAGCATGAATATCATAGTTATGCATGACTTTATAAGAAAGAAAAAGGATTAATTTTTAGTTCGAGTCTAAGATTTCTTTGCATGAGGATGTCCAAAGTCTAAGCGTGGGGGAATTTATTAAGCCAAAAATCATGCATTGTTTTAATAATTATTTCGATTATATCATATAAATTATTTTATCTAATTTACTTTATTTTATATATTTTTCAAGATTAGCATTAATAAAATAAAAAGGAGAAGAGAAGACGTCGAAGTTCAGGTTTTACACGCTTAGCTATCAAGTCGGCTAAAAATAATAATTTATGGAAAATATTATTTCTATAATTATTTATTTGAGTTAGGGTTACCAGAGTTGAAGAGAAGGTAGAAGACTTGTGAGAGAAAGAGTCTAAGGAAAAGAAAAACCCTATGAGCTAAACCCTACCTCACCCTCTTCATCTCCTCACCATAAAATCATCACCTTCCCATTCCATGAAAGAAGAACCCACGGCTTGCTTTTCTTCTCCAGTAGCACACGCTAAACTCCTAGCCATCCTCACACACGCTCACCTTCACACTTATTCATCTCCTCACCATACTCTCCTCTCCCATCATCATATATCATTTTAATCTCCATCATACATCACCATCTTCAATCTCCCCATCACGCCACTTCATCGCCCCACCATAAAATCACAATTACCATACATCATCTTTATCGTCATCATCACGCTTCGACACCCACGGCAACATCTTCACGTCCATCATCATCCCTCACCGAGTAGTATTGTGCTACACTTTTTTTATTTTTTTATTCTATTTTGCTTAGTTTCAAATATGAATTATTTGGGTGAATTTGGTAATTTTATTTTTAATATAAGTGAGTAATTTCCTTGTGCTTAGTATAATCTATTTGAAACCATGCTGAATTAATTATTTTAAAATAAGTTTTATACTTTATTGTCTAGTTGATTTTTATTCATGATTCTATAGCGATTAGTACTTATTGTTCATGATATTCGTGTTATTTTAATTAGAATGCTTGCTAATTAGTTTAATACGAATTCATATGATAGTTTAAAAGGCTTTAATACGGAAAAGTTATAGTCTTTTAAGCATTAATATCACCCTAATTAATCATGGATTGTTCAAACCCATCTCTTTTAATTAGGTAATTGTTATAGATCTTTGTTAAATTAGTTTGCTAGTAAATTGGTTACAAGGCATTAGATGATGTTTTTTTAATAGGTAATGCTCTAGTTTGATTAAATTCTTGCACTGATGTAAAGGCTATCAGAACTTGTAGGATTTATATTGGGGTTGGACCTAAATAAACTATAATATAAGGAAAAACGGGAAAGATCCGTTGGTGGGTGTCTTCTACAGTCTAACTCATGAATAAACTCGATTTGTGTGTTGATGATAAATATTAACAGGGTGGATACAGATTATGCTAAGGATTTTTCATAAATTTGGTATCTTTGATAATTATTTGTTGCTTTTTAGTTACTTTGTTTAGTTTATCAATTTTTATTCTTCAATTATTAGCTTTAATATAAAATTCATTTATCCCCCCAAAAAAGTAGTCTTTTAGGAGTATCTTGGTAATATTTGATTGGTTAGATTTTGATTTTTAGTGTGATTATAATTTTCAGATTTAATTTATATCCTGTTTTGCCATTTAATTACCAGTTTGTTAGAAATTAAGCTAAAAATAGTTCCTATTGTGTTTTTTTCAAGTTTTAATCCATCCTAGGGTTTATATAGTTTCCTATTCTTCCTCGATTTAATTTTGGAATTTTTGGAATTTATTTGATAATTTTTCAGAATTATTTTGTGAATTGGATATGTGTAGGTTTTTAATTCAATAAATCTGAAAATTATGTTTTTAATTTTTATTTCATGTTTTTTAGGTGTTATTTAGTCCAGAAAATTATATTCTTAAATTTGGGTAATTTTTTTATTTAATTTCGTACTCATAGTAGTGCAGTTTATTTTTTTCCTAACTTCAAATTTTATTTTCTGTTTCATTTTCTGAAGTTAATTTTCTGTTTTAATTTTTTTGAAATTAATTACTTATAATTCTGGAGTTATAAACGTATAAACTTGCAGAATATTAATTTAGTTTATTGTTTGTAATTTTTTATAATAATTTCTGTTTGTTATTTTCTGTTTTCATTTTTAGTTTAATATTGTGTTATTATTTCTGTTTTAATTTTTCTAGATTATTTAGGGCAGCTATTTACTGTTTTATTTTCAGAATTAAATTTAGAATATTTAGGAGCAATATTGAATATTTTTTCAGATTTTTATTTATTAAATTTGATTTATTTTAGAAATACAAAGAGAAGAAACAATAAATTAGAGTAGTAAAATCATTGAGAGTTAAACTAGCTTTTTGACATAATCTTTCCTCATGGGATCAATCCCTACTTTCCTATGCTATAAATATTGTTTATAAAATTGAAGTAGTGGTTAAATTTGTTGCTCCACAGCAAGCTTTACAATTGTCAACGTAGTGATTTTCCAACCTCTTGTTGTCCTATACAATTCCTCTTCCACGTAACTGACATATGTTGCTCATGTCCCTCTACGTACGACCGCATGTAGAACGAATCAGCCCATCAATGCCTTGCCGTGGTGGACCCCGACTACCCAAAACAAGCCAGAGTCGTAATTGACCAGCTGACTGAGGAGCTGCGAGAGGTTCGAGATTTGGTGCGCACCGAACAAACTGATCACCACTTCATCTAAGAAGAAGATCAGGCAGTGGATTCGAAGGTGTGGGCTGATCTGTTGAAGTGGAAACAACTGTGTACAATATTGGTTGTGCTGAATATCGTACTTGTCATTTGCCTGGCGTGGGTGGTGGGATAGTGATCCCAGCTATGTTGGAGGGGTATTGTTTTGGGAATGTGTGTGGTCGTTGTTTTGGGGTTCATGATATGAAATGTACTTTGTCTAAAGTAGTGCTTAATTTTGACGTAGTTGAACTTGTCCAATATGGCATCATGCATGTCAACTTCCGCTGTCCAACTAATATAGTCAACCTTCAGTCGAATGTTATCGTTAGACGTCATTGAACAACCATGTTTACGGTAGTAAAAGTGGGCATCGAACGCAGCATTTGTATGTGGTGGTTTTATGATTTTGATAAATATATGTATGCAATGAAGTGAAGGGAAATTTAAAGAAACTACACATAAGTACACTAATGTGGACACCTACATTACTGAACATGGTGCCGTCAAAATGGGTGGGGCACCTTTCCACTCCAAGGCAATTAAGTGATCAACTATTCTGATAATGCAAGCATGATTTCAGGAGAGACGTGGCTTAGTGACAATCACTTATGACATGCAATGATGGACAGGAATTGGCGGGTAAGTTTGGCACCTAATTCACCTTCCACACCAGCCAACCTCGTTCACCGAACTAGTAACAATATAAAATGAGTTTCCACCCACCCACCATTTGCACTTAATACACATCCATAACTCCTCTGCTAACCACCCCATAAGTAGGCAATTGAATTTAATACAAAGAAATCATACAGGCCAGACTGAGTACATGGCCCCCTTGCATCGGATGCCTCGTCACCACTGCAAGCCCCATACGTAGGACCTCGTACTCAGCTCATATATGGCACCGTGGTCCCCATAGTATGTGACTGTGGTACGCCAGC
>JAKOGI010001145.1:167500-261185 GCA_029747015.1 Carnegiea gigantea
GTCTCACAGCGTACAGCATCAACTCCTGTCACCATAGGGCCGTCATATGTACCACCCTACACAGATACAGTATCAGCGCATTGGAATCCAAGATCAACACAACAACCCCCTATAGGGTATTCATCCCACAGTTGGAAACCATTGCACCCGGCCCGCCCTCACTGACACATCACTCGACACGTGCTTCAAAATTTACGAGAAATACATTGACCTTCTCCGACTGCATGGCGACCTCTGGACCATCCTTACCCACGCCTTCATCAGACTTCTCATCAGTGACCATCGCACTAGCATCAACAACTACATCACACGGTGATTGCCAACCTCCATTTGCTCCCTGTACATGAACCGCAACAACGTTAAATGTTTTGGGGCTGTCAACTTAATACACCACATAGTCCGCTTCATTGTCAACTCACCTGATCAGTTGAGTTGTGTACATAATCCACTACTAAATTCCCACGTACTGCAGCCCTTTCAGCGGCTTCAGCAGCACTTTCTTCAGCAACCTACATGGAAACACATTTGTCAGGAACATTCATCCACGATTGAGTTGAACAATCGTATTCTCCGAAAACAACACCGTGCAATAGTAACATGTGCAGCTTCTGTCATGTTTGCCACACACATGAGTCATGTTTACCACGGTGACCCCAGTTGCCATGTCACACGCACTTCTTATTGCGTGACGCATGTTCAGCACCAGTCAACAGCTGCGTAACTGGTGCATATACACATACACAACATAACAACATTTATTTCACGTCAAGAGGTGCTCCTCATTTTCTTTTTGCAAATGTTTACCACTCCCATCACCTACTCCTACCACGGTCAGTATAGCTACAACATTCATGCAATGGTGGATACAGTGTCATTCAAGGAAAGGAAATTAGTTTATGCAACAACAGCTACAAACCTACCATTCCAACGATGACGCACCCTTCAACGTCGTCCACCCGAACTTCGCCTGTGCGGAAGCCCTCCTCCGCCACTACCCACACAATGGCCTCCACATTTGCATTCTCCGAAGAACCCAACGGTGATGTGTCACTGACCTACACATGTGCCACCATCAAACATACAACTCCCTCTAAAATTAAACACTTGTTTAATAGCAACAGACATGTTTGAGGTTCCACCCTTTACCTTGCCCGCGGGTGCTCAATCGACGTCCATATTAGTCCCTACTACATGCGCTACTGAAACGCCACCATCTTTCTTGGACCGCTTTCAAGATGTGTACACATTGCCGCATTTACGCTTACCCTTTGCAACCGCTCGGTCCGGGTATAGGTACGGGGACGATTGTATTGAAGAAGGATTTCAGGGCCGAGGACGTGTCCGCACCCTCTTTGCAATTGATGACTTCGGCCGTTCCTCACCGCCCGATGACTGCCCCTGTACTTCACCACCTCCCCTTCCACAACCAACTGCACCTCGACCGGATGTGCCCCCAACTGTCTTGATGGCACACTCTCCCCCACTGCGATAGTCTCAACCACGTCATTCGACTGCACCGGATATGAGGGGGACACCCGGTCCACTTCCACTCCCACGTCTGGGGTAAATATGGTGTTGGTTCCTTCCTCACCTACGGTCGGCCTCTCAGGCGCATCCGCTGTGGAGTGCAACCCTTGAATCCTTGCAAACTCTAAGATGTCCTCAACCGCAGTTTTCATCGCAACTGCTTCCTTCAGCTCTGCCAGTTCCTTCTTCGTCGCAGCATACGTTTCCTCCTCCTTTGCAAGTGCTTCTCTTTCCTTCCTCAGTGCATCTCTCACCATCCGCAGTCGTTCCTCCATACTTATAACACCTTGTAACAAGTACATCACCAAGGCATGCTTAATATACCTAACCTTATCCACTATGCAACACACAACACGTACAGAACTCACGTGCAGTTCATCATGTAACTGCCACAGTAACATATGTTAATATAGTCACATACCTGCGCATCCTCCACATACACACGGTAGTCCTCCGACGTAATTAACGCCTCCACCACCTGTATTCTTCTCTCATCATCCCTGACTTCAATAACTGGAATTATCTGCAATATCATTAACCCCACCTCGCTGTCTTTCAACTTGCGGACCACAACTCACACATCATATTTCTTGCCCTTGTACAAATTGACCCAACTACTGAGTCTTAGCACTTTCCTCTCATCTACAAAAGCATATATAGTGCTGTGTTCATAAAACCACACCTGCATCGCACACCAACAACCGTTACATTCAAGAATCAAAAACACACTGCACACCAACGACTGTTACATTCAAATAAAAAAAAACCACTCCACTTCATGCAAATGAACAACATCAAAACATCAGCTTTACTTCATGCAAGACCTGGATGATCATCGTAAAGCTATTGATTTGCAAGTTCTTCGGGATCCCCATCTTCTCTCGGTTTCCTCCATCGCGTGCACCAGAAACTCCCACACCGCCTCCGCCCAATTATACTCCCCCACCCCGTCCACATCCTCCACAACATGTACCAAATCCCACGTCACACCACCTGCACCCTGAGGGAATAATAACCCACTCAGCGCCAAGAACGTGTACAACTTCTTAAACAACGCAACTCTCTTCACAGTGTTGTTTACCCGACACAACTTAAGCAATATCGACGCATAATTCATGTAAATGCACACGTCCTTCTGTGCTGTCCTCCACCTCTGCCTCTCTCTACACACACGGTCCTCCAATGTTCCCTTCAACACCTGCTCCACCTCACTGCCACCATCACTCCTCTCAAATGCAATGCGCTACCTAGTGACAGAGAACCCCGTTAGCAACGCAACATCAAAGTGTGAGAATGGTACCTTCCTCCGCCTTAACGTGAAGCACTTACTCTCTGGGTTCCGCGCTTGTAAAAGGGCTTGCACCAAGTATCGGTCCATTAAAAATGTCCTGTACTCTAGCGCCGGACTCCATACCATTTCCCTTATAGCTTTCTTCTGGATATCTGACAACTGATCGTTCAGTGCACATATTGCGTCTAATGCATAACGGTGCCTAATATCCACATCCACTGCCTGCTCTGTGCCATCATCCTCTCTTTCATCACTCGTACCTCTCCTCTTCACTTCCCCCACCTTCCCCTTCTCCTTCACTCCATACCCTTTCCTATGCCCCACCTCTCGCTGCCCCTCACGTCGTACGTCGTGCCTCTTCTTCGATCGCAACTCCCCCTTCATGTGGTCACTACTGCTGTTGCTAACCTCCTCACTTATAGACGACTCCGAACCATTGTGCTGGCCTCCCCCTTCATCACCACTGTGATTCTCAGGATCACTCTCTTCACCTATCTGCCCTGACGTCTATGGGGATCCTGTAGAATGCACACGCTTCCGCCCACTGCGCAACACCATCTCAGACACCTGCAAAACACACAACATTTCAATCAATTATAAATGTCTCATATCTTACAGCATGGGATTCGACACACACACTGCATCTAAGGGTTTACCATAACAGTGTTCACGGGTGACCACGGTCACGACATGGTCAAATCATGGTTACGTTACCATTCCCACCATCTTCAGCCCTAATCCCTATTAACCATGGGAGAGGTGTTTATCCAACCAAATCATGCCTTCCTCCCCAACAACATGTTCATGTCTACCGCGCCTCATTTCCAATGCAATTCTCCTTTACTGGTCACGCACTAACTGTGACATCGTTGCCCCTCCAAAATTTCACTACTCACACTTCATGGCTACCCAAGCATCACTCCTTATTCTACCATTGTCCGTATACACCGCTAATGATTGCCTTACAAACAGGTTATGCTGGATAACCAGATCCTTCAACCCTATTCACCACGGACAACGACATCACAACTTCGGCCTATATTCACATACATGTCCTTTACTACCTACACTGCATATATATCACTTCTTCCACTCAAATACACACAAATTTTCCCCACAACTACTATCCAACACCAATAGTTGCATCTACGTCACCCCCACCGATTTCTCCATGCCCTCAACCATATCCACGACGGTGTACATAGGTTATTATGATGGTTCCATCTCCGCTAATTACCCTACCATGTCCACCACGATGTACACAGATGCCTACCTAGGTCAGCACTGACCTCTACCACACATAACCCTCCCTTTCACGTGGCAAACGCAGTCGACTTTGTATGCAGTTGGGCAATCCCAACCTCACAATAAGGAATCCCTAACTTCTCCATCTATAATTCCCACCCCCCATATCACCAGACTCATCACATTTTCCACATTCACAATTGACTCAAAATTTATTATAATTGACTATAATTTTTAAATTCGAATATCTAACCTCAAATTGATCTTCAGTGCCCCCTCCTTCTGTGTCTGACTAGCCTTGTTCGCCCTTTTCTGGTGCCCACTTACCTTGCCGCCGTTGAAATCCACCCCCTTCTTCCTCTACTCCGACCTACCACTGCCACGGCTTCCTCTACAGTTGCCTTCTCTCTCTGTAGCAACCCCGAAGTTGGCCACCCCAAGCCCTCTTCTTCAACCTCCGACCCCTCTCTCTTCTTCTTCACCTTTTGTGCTCGGATTTCTCTCTCTCTCTCTCTACCGCTGCTTTACCGTGTGCTTATCCGAAATGTGGAACGCATGTTGTGTTGTCTTCACAGTGCTCCATTAACTGCTCCCCAACCGCATAGCTATTCTCGTTACACTAACTGCCACATAATTTTCATTAAGGGTGTTCATGTAATTTTATCTCCCTTTGCATTTCTCCCCATTTGGTTTTTCCCTCTAAAAGCAACACCCTTTTGTTGCAAAAAAAAAGGGATTTGTGGAAGGCATGTTGAAGGCTGACCCATTTGTAAATTTCCCAACAAGCAATAGGCACTTGTTTTGGTAGGCATGTGGCAAGCAACCAGGAGTGGTCAGAAAGTGGAGCTATCATTGATAAGTAAGGAAGCAACTCGAGGGATTTATGGCATAGTAGAAGTGTATCCAATGGTGGTAAAGGCACAGGGAACTCCATTGCATTTCGCACACTAGCTGACTTAGGGAATTGGGGAGGTGTTTTCTTGGTGATGCAAGATTTGATGCCAAGTTCATGCATTACGTATCGCACTTTCCTTAGCTAACATAATGTTCTACCTTCGGGTCTTGTTCAGAACTGGTTATTTCTAAATAATGAAAATATGCAATATGATGCCAGGCTCATGTATTTCTATTAATCACATTGGCACACATATCTCGTAACTCGGTTGTCAGCATATATTTCGATATGACTATGAGTACACCAACGCACTATCATTCCTCTCGCGAGGTTCATAACAAACAGTTAAATATACAATCACGATTTCTAATATCAAAGAATGATAGTATGATAACACAGCAACCAGAAAGTGCATGATGGAAACGTCTATGCAGGATAGCCTTAATATAATAGGACAATAACATTAACAAACATAACACCCAAAAAAGGTACAATTCTAAGGCTTTTCCACGAAAACTGCTATCCAATACATGAAAATCATCGCATAGGGTGTAGTGCAAGGTAGCTTAATCACATCACGTCCTTCGACCTATACGATCTATGTCAATCATTGTATGTGGTATACTAGTATGCCATCCGATCAAACATAGGATATAAAGGCAAGAATATGTGAATGCAAGTTCCTATGATCGCTGCATCATGCTTTAAGTATGTGTGTATGCAATTATTCAACTATAACATGAGATCAAAGAATTAATAACGAATTAGAGGTCTTAACAAGTTAAATCATTTGGCAAATCCAGTCACATGCCTAACCAAAACTCAAGTCAAGCGAAGGCCAAGAAGTGGATTTACTGAACAATTTATTATTCACAAGACACCTAAATGACCGTGCATGATGAACCTAAGTAACTATATGGGCTTTCATGACCTTTACATTGTGCATAATGTTATGCTTATGCTTCAAAACACATAGGCTCACGGCAATGTCCCACGAAAGGACATCTAGACGAGTATACACAAGTGAAACCCTCATTTAAAAGCTAGGATTAAGGGTATACCTTGAGGTTTGTCCAAATTGTTAGGATCTAGCTGTTGATAAGGCAAAAATCGCATTAATGTTCTTACGGATATACGTTGAGGCCTTGCAACACACTTGTCTTGTAAGGTAATTGTAGAGATCTGAGGAACTCTACCTCTTACTATGGGGCATTCCGACTGCTGCACTTGGCGTTAATGCTTAAGAAGATGTTGGAAAGGTATAGATCATTACCCGAGAAGGTAACAAGGTGATGCATGTGGTATAACAATTCAAAAGTCATTCAGGTTCTTCCTTTTTATCTCCGTTCTAGGTGTGTTCAGGTTGATATAGCTAGGACATTATCAATCATATAATAAGAATAGCATTCTATGCCATGATGAGCATAATGCCTAGCTAACTCGTGAGTAACATTAGTTACATGTTGGGAAGCAATGAAGACTCCCTATGTGAATGACAATCCAGATTAAGGCCTCATCTAAGTATCAATGGCATGTATGCGAATGGCTCGGAATAACACTTAAGCAACAATCAACAAGACCATATCACAACTACTCATAATGACATGGGCATATTCGAAGTTCTGACTTAGTTCCCTTAGCAATTAAGAATTTAGATAAAAGGGATATCATCTAAAAGAATTTTTAATCAAGAAAAGTAATCTTTTAATCAGTTACTAACAACTTGTCATCAACATATCAAGCAATGAATGCATCTTGGCACATAGGTATTTGAAACATCTAGTTAAACATAGAAACTTATGCTCATAGAACAAGGCTCGAACATCATTGTAAAGCAAATGCAAGTCTTGGGATGAAATAGTAAGGCCTAGCTATATAATTAGAAAGGTCTTTTAATGCAGAAGGAAAACCTTAACTCACTATTTAAAAGGATCTTAACTTTCAAAGTTTCTAGGTTTCAAAAGGAGAATAGTTTAACTGCCTTTAGCCCTTTCCCCACCAACCCTTAAGTACATCTGCTCACTCCATTACAGGGCCTGAGGAACAAATCGTACCTTAGGTGCAAGAATGAGCTTAGAGTTATGACTTTTCCAATCATTTGAGTTCAAACCAAGCATACTGTAAACTTTCGATTTAAATCACCAAAGTGCATACATAAAACAATCATTATTAAGCTAACAATTAGCTCATTCACAAGAATACAAGTCATTCAATCTATACTCTAGCAAATGGTCCATTCATTTAAGCAATCAGCTCACTTAAGCCGCATTTAATTAACAAAATGCACCAACGTCCACACCAAAACCTCATTTGCAGATAATAGCACCTCATATATCACGTCATCATAAATGCATTCCTAGATAACTATATGAAATGCAAGACTCAGGTTACGACCTATGGTTGTAGGACCTTGGTTTGATACAATATGAAACACCCCTAGAGCCTAGGACTAGTGATGTTAAAATTTTCTTAAATTATGGGACGAAACGAATAGAGTTTCACCTAAAAACTAACCATTTTCCAAGCTTAAATCCTTACATTAAGTCCCTGTAATGAATAAAAACATAAAAGAACACCAAAACAAGCTCGACGGCTACACGTCGGAGTCGACAACTCTACAGGACACTTGCCCGAAGTATATCAAACAATAAAGTTCAATAATAAAGAAGGAAACAAAAGATACAACTCAACGGATCACACATCCGGAATGTGGGAGTTTACATCCCAAAAATAAAAAACTCCAACAAAAGGTGATTGACTAATCAGACGGTTGGCTCACACGGCCATACAGAGTGACTTCCAAACAATATGCATTACATGAACTAGAGTATTTTGTTTATGTGCATTGTAACTCTAGGGATGCATCATAATTCACCATTTAACTCATAAGTGTACTTATATATGTGTACACATAACACCTTTTTCGAAGCAAAAGGAAGATTCCAATTCAACTTACGCAATTCAACTCGTACTTGTCATATTGAAAACCTGGGAAAAGGAAAAATAGAGATAGGATGAGCTACCACGCGCTTGGTGAGTATTTCTCAATTCCTTAAAAATAAAACATTTGCAGGCAATAGCAATAAGTAGATGTATACTACTATTACGTTAGGCAGTCAAATCTCCCCAAGGAAACCGTCACCTCGAAACTTCACACCAAGTCACTCAATCTCGTATCTACACCTTTAATAACTAGACTTCCTTAGAAATAGGCATTCAAGCACTTAACCAAATAAAACAACAAAGATAGGGTAAAAAGCTTTCAAACACACACCTTGGAAACGTAAAGACTCATTTACATTTAAAGAATCGCTTACAATTCAAACTAGCCTCCTCAAGGCTCACATACTCTTTAAAAATTCCTAAAATACCGACAATCATAAGAATTCAAACCGTTTTCGCATATATCAGGAAAATATCTTCTTATTCAGGCATAAGACCTTTAATGTGCTGGTTAGTGGAGATCGTCACTGGCCCTATGTGAGGCCGTTACTCACACATCAAATTATCCTCGCGACATAACATATTTTGGACCATTACTCTCGTCAGAGTCTTCTAGGGTTCTCACTTCTGGGTCTACCTACCTAGGCATTAGGGTTCCTGTAAACCAGATCTATTCCCTTATCATTTATCCACTCAACTACTTATCTCAGCCATTAAAATCATACTAAACCATTATGGGCTATAAAAAAAGGTCACTGTCACACACAGTAAGTCTCACCTTCAAGTGACTCACGAATCACTTCTTTTTAATAGTTGCTTACATAATCAAAACCACGCTTATCTGGCAAAATAACCTGCAATGCCATTAATGGTTTATGGTTCTTTCATTTTCAACATTGAAAACCTCTTAAGATTATGGTGAGTCCACTGACTCACAATTTAAAACTTAAGTAATTGGCTAGCATATGGTTCAAACTACGCCTCACAATAAAACATATTTAGTTGTCCTTTTAAAGTTCATTTCAATCTTTTAAATGCAAAAGAAAGAAATATAATACAAACCAAACCCTTAAAACATTTTCAGGCTCGTAAGTCACTTCCTTTTCAAATCCCTAGACCTATCGACCAGTCAGCTGAGTCATTCAGCTAAGTACTTTGATAACTTCTCAGCAATTGAAACAGGCAATTGATGAACGTTTAGATACATCTCGATATCATGAAAATAAGCTTTAAACAACTTTTAAAGGCTTGTAAAACTCACAGTTCATTCACAAAACATAGTTTTATCAATTCAAGAGGGGAGCGGTTCAGAAATAGCACGTTCGTTTCACTTCGCAACAACAACTTTAGCAGAATCTAGCTAATACCACAATTACTTCACAAAGCACACAATTGCGATTAATGTCAAATCGAGACTCCCTCCTCACACAGCATCGTCCACAAAAACCTCAAATCGCTCACCTCAAACTATTCAACTACCAGGCTCAGTTCAGCATCATAAGTTCATAACCATTCAATTGTTTAATTTGTAAAACCAATATCTACAACATAGTATTCATATGTAATCACCCAAAACAGAATTAAAACATATTTAAACTGATTTTAGTGACAATATTAAGACATAATTTGCTTACTCTAAAATTCCCTAGATTGACTGGTTAGCAAAACTATGCGTCAATTCAACATGCATGAACCCTAAATCAGCATCATCCTCATTTTTATCAGATTTTAACCTCGACTCCTCCAATTACTGATATCAGTTACAGAATTTAAACATAAACTACCTAAAATCATTAAAATTTGTTTGAAATTACTAATAATTAGGAGGAAGAGAAAATACCACTTCGATTCCAAGCTAGAGGACCTGACTAATGAGTTGTGTGGGCATTTTCAGGTGGCCTGAGTCTCGAGCCTTGCACCCCACTATCTCCTGGTCATGGATCGTAACCTAGAACGATGTTCCTATGCCTTCAACGCTACTACTTGTACCTGGTTGGCCACCGCACTCAAGCTCAGCCACCAGTGGTAGCGCAGTGGCGGTGCTACTCGCGGTCATGGTGGCTAGGTTTGGTTTGTCCCTCTCTCTCTCTCTCTCTCTCTCTCTCTCTCTCTCTCCCCCTCTCTCTATCATTCACTGCTAGCCGGTGACGCATGGCTGCCACCGCTTGACCGTCATTCCGTCTCTCTCATTCCTCCCCTCTTTCTCTCTCTTGGTCCACCTCTCCCTCCTGTGTTGGTCGTGCGGGAAGGGCCTAGTTGCAGAATTGTCAGTTCTGCCCCTCTTCGCGTGAAGAAGAAAAAGGGGGCTTCACCCCCCCTTTTTTGTTCTTTTTGGTTCTCTTTCCCTTTTTGTTTCTTTTATCAATTGCTAGTTAACTCTGGTTCTCGACCCCTAAATCACTGACACATAGTTTAGACTTGGCTCTAAACACGCCAATAATCAGCATTCCAATCGAATTTCAGAAATGATTAAATTAAACTATCGGTACAATTTAATGGCACAATTAGCATCAATAATAATAATTCTCTTGCTAATAAAATTATCACTTAAGCAAGTATCTCAATATTAATCTAACTTAACTAAAATAATAAAATACGATTTCGTAATATCAAGAAACAGGCTAGATAGTTTAAATAAAATGTTGGTGTTACAATATGCATCAACAATTTACACAAAATTCGACTTAGTTCATATATTTAGTTTGCGTCACAAATTTAAACTAGCAGAAAAAGGTTGTCTGAAGTATAATCTACATGGGAAGGGTCTTCAATTTTGGTTATCTAGTTATTCAGCCCCACATGACTTATACGCGAACTTTTGCTAACGTTAACCTTGATCTGGATAGGTAGTTTTACCAAGTTCAAGCAAATGTAGTATCATATTAATGGTTAAAGTTAAAACTAGAAAGCATTATAGGAACTTAAAAGAAAATTGCTTCCCGCCATATATCACATAATCAAACTCTCTCTTCAGTGCCTCCTCTACACACACAAAAAGAAAAAGATAAAAAGGAAGGAAAAACTAAGTTGGATTATGACCTATCCTATTGAGCACAGGGTACTCCCTCAGTGGAACACCATATTTGAGCCACTAAACCATGTGCTTTACCAAATTGACAATTAGAAGAGAGATAAAGTAAAGGTGTAAAGAATGTGGTGACTAATAAAAATCTCAATTAGTGAAAAAGAAATCTATTACCAACGACTAGGGAAAGCTGTAATAAGTGTAAATACTCTCCTACTCTCACTAGAATTGTTTTAGAGATTAGGAAACAAGTTCTTATGCAAGCCATACTCATAGGGGAGGAAACATTAACCTCAAGGAGGATCACAAGTAGCTTAGGGAAAGACTTTAAAAGTAGAAAGCAAATATGATGTTATAAATTCATACATAGTTCAAACTTCTAGTCCGTAATGTAATCGAATATATGTTGCCAAGCTATCTAAGATCTTTTAATTGAGAATGTATTGTTTGACATCAAATTGACTAGTTAGGATCTTAAGGTTATGCATAACGGTTGGCTTTACATTTTACTACTAACATTCCCATTTTCTTTACTTATGCCCAACAAATAGATCATTAAGAGAGAGAGAGGGAGAGAGGGAGAGAGAGAGAGGGAGGATTTTTATCACACCGATAAGAAGTCCATCTTATCGATGATTATGTGCAAATTTTTATTAGGTTTTGTTCTTTTTATTTAGATCACTAAACTAGTGAAGAGCTTTGCTTCATTAGTATTCATCTAATACATTCATAAATACAAGTGAACTAGATATAACTATATAAAACATAATTTGTCCCTTTCATTGCCATGTACCATTTGAAATTTGATGTTGTAATGAAAAGAAAAATCTAACATTATAATCCATGTGAATTTTTTGTAACATCTCTAAACATTTAGTGCCCTATCTTCTTAGGTGCAACATATGTATAAACATAAGTCTTAAGACTTCTTTGGATCTTAAACATTTACATACTAAACTTTTATTGCACATAGGCGTAAACCCCCTTAAGGGAAAAAAAAAAAAAAGGCCCATACTTTGAAGTATTGATAGTTTGACACTAACTCCCTCGTGTCACCCTATACAACCCATTTGCTACCCTCATAGATTGCCATCGTCTAGCCTTAGTCTTCCCCTTCTCAATCTTGGTAATGATCCTAGGCGTGATTAATTGCTTTACGTTTGTAGTATGATCTAACCTATTTGCTATTCTCTACACGACTTTGTTATATATTTATTTTAACATTGACACAATGGGTTTGAACCCAACTTTTATGATTGTTCCATTAAATATCTCAGACATATTTTATCACTAGATTATATTTTGCATTTCTGCTAAAGTTTAGCCTCCAAATATGCCTTGGATCTTTCTTTTTTACCTACTCTTATGGTGATGCATCTAAATTCTGCATCTATTTCTTGCACTTTTCAAAATACCCTTAATTACCTGACTTAGCTATCTTCCAAGATACCCCTATACTACAAACACTTCCATTTACACCTTAGGTTAGTGTAGGCATGTCTTGTATGCCATATACACTCTGCTCTAGGTCACAATTTCTTAACACTTTTAATGAGCCCTTACCATAGTTAATTTAGCAATAGTTAACATGAAAAAAAAAATAGTAACAGAAAAATGAAACAGGGAAAAAAAATTACTTATAAATGCATGGTACCTTTTGTTCATATGATGTAAAGGCCCAACCATAGCCATTTTCAATGCCTAAGTCATGTCCTAGTAGGTCACAAAATGGCTCCCATGTGTCAATGGTCTCACTCCTAACAACACCCCAATTTGTGGGGTATATCTGATTGTTGGCCTCTCTACCAACTGTAGCCAATATCTATCCACACCACAAGCCCTTGAGAAAACAACCATCAAGTGAAACTATCCTCTAAAACCTATCTAGGAAGCCATTGGTCAAAACATCAATGCATATGTATAACATCTTGAAAACATATTGATCCTTTCGGTTTTTTGAACTTTAAATCTTGACAATGCTCCTCAGCTTCTGCAAATACAACTCATAGGTATAATCTCCAAGTTGGCCAAATCATTCCTTGTAATCTCCAATTACTGACCGTAAAGCCATGCACCTAGCCCTTATAAAAATTAACATGGTAGCATTGTAATTGTGTTGTTTCTTAACCATGATCTCCAAATCTCTAGCCCTTAATATGAGATTAGGGAGTCTAATTATTGTTAGCCACCCAAGAACGTATCATATGCCTTTTCTATTTCTCAAAGCCAAAGGGAACACAGGCATGGCCTTGACTTGCAAAAGATAGCTCATTCCCCACTTTTGATACCAAAGCCTCCCCTGACACTTTTCATCCAAGCAATGATATTGTATTCTAATAGGGTCACGCTTGGTAAGCTTTCAATGATACCCGTTACTAACCCTATAATTACCAATTGCCTCTTTAGCCTCCTTCATATTCTTAAACATCTTTGGAACAAAGTCCGTATTGAGGTCGCCAGTGCTAGCTTGGTGTCTTAGATACCTAGCCCTCTTCCTTTTTGGAATAACAATCTTCTTTCCCTTTCCCCCATCAGCCGCACATTTAGATTTACTCTCATTGCTAGGGCTCTCGGTATTATCATAATCCTAATAATTTTCTTTAGCCCCCTCCCCTTGGCATTATTAATGCCTTCCCCGTGCACAACCCTCTTAGTTTCACCAGTAACTAAGACTAATAAGTCCTTGTTTATTTCCTCTTTTCTTGTCTTTCTTCTCTTTTCTGACCTTTACACATTCATCATCATCATCGTCATCATCATCATCATCATCATCATCACTATCAAACTCATCATTAGTGGTGTTTGACATATCAAATTCATCCTTAAGAAAATAATCCTTGACATCCCCCTCATTTTTAAAATTTTTCACATGATATTGATAATCAAATGCATTATTGTGCAATCCAAACAAATCAACATGAGGGGGCCTCTCACATAATGCCCTTAGCTCTCTAATGTTATCATGATTTTGAATTTCAACCAAACTCTCCTGTTGAATATATTTAGTTTTGATGATAACAAATCCAAGAGTAACGTATTTGTCTAAGTAATGTTGTTCCAAACAAGCTCTCCAAACAAGGCCTAATACACCATTGTTCCTACACCGCTGTTTGTGATATTTTATTAACCTGGTGGCTAAATGTTGAGAACAAGTCCTAGGAACAGGTTCCGAGCTTCAGTGACACAAGATCAGCAAACAACACATGGTTTAAGTCTTGAGGAACATTCAGCTACACAAGATCACCCAAGGAATCAAGGTGACCAAGGTGTTTTGGAGCAGCATATTCACTCTTGACAAGACAACTAATTCTTACAAGGAGTCTTGGTTAATTTAGTTTTTATCTTTTAGACTCTTGTTAATATGCCAATCTTGAAAGTATCATTTTTAGCACTTCTTGAAAACGATTTTCGAAAAGTTGCTTTGGGACACCATTTCCAAACAACCCTGCAAATAAGGGTGCCTAGGGTGTTCTCAAAAACTACAGCAGCTACATCAGTCTTATCTGAAAATTTGCTTCGGTTGGCTGCCAGATCTAAAAAGATTTGTTTTGAATTTTGAAAAAAAAATTGCAAAACCGTTTTTGCTAAAGATTTCTCTTGAAAGATTCTTATCCCTTATTTTTAGGTCTTGATTGAATTTGGGATAAATCAAGATTTTATCCTTTTCAAGCTAGATTACTCGGCCAAGATATTTTAAGAAAATCTTCTCTCCTCTCTTAGCCGTTGGAAATCTTTGGTGAATCTTCTAAGCGACTAAAAATAGAGGATTTTCCCTATCTTTTGAAAAGAATAGCCGTTGGGTTGTGCGTTTAAATATTGAAATTCTCTCTCCCATTTGACAATCCGGTTTTTACAAAGAAGTAAGAGATTTTTAGAGCTGAATTTCAAAGAGAAAAACCGTGAGAAGATTGTGCTTAACTGAGCTTTCAATTTCTTGGCATAATAGGACTTCATTGTACCTTACATCTGCTTAAGTCAGAAGCACCCCAGTAAGGTGTTTTGTACCCCTGTTCTCAGAACAGAAAGTGAGTGAGTGTGTCCTCAGTCGTGTGGACTTTGGACGTGTCCTATCTGGTGAGATTGGACGTGGTGTAACCTGTCTTAGGGAAGAAGGTTACGTGGGTTACAAGTTGTAACAAGGAGTGTTGCTTTTGTAATGTTTTCAGCCCGTTAGTGAAGTGGTTAAATCCTACACGAGATAGGTCGTGGTTTTTCACACCTCAGTTGGGCTAGAGGTGTTTTCCACGTAAAAATTGTGTGTGCTTTATTTCCGCATTTATTACTTTGAATTTCGCAATTGAATCAATTGAGAACAACCGCTACAAACAAGGCGTAAGGTTGTTTGTGATTTGCAAACAATCTTTGCAATCAAGTGCTACGGTTGTTTGTTAGTTATTAGGAGAAAATCGATCACCACAATTCACCCCCCCTCTTGTGGTTGTGTACTCTTGGAATTCAACAAGTGGTATCAGAGCGGGTTCTCTCAAAAGGGCTAACACCTTGAGAGATTCTGAAGATGAGTACACCACAAGGAATCCTTGAAGGGCAATCCATTACTCGTCCACCCTATTTCAACGGCCAACATTATAGTTGGTGGAAGAATAGGATGGAGAACTATATTCAGGCAGAAGATTATGAATTATGGATGCTCATCAAGAACGGGCCCCTTGTTCCCACCAAGGTGCTTGAAGATGGTAAGAAGGTTCCCAAGGAACCCATAGAGTTTGATGGTGAAGACTATAAGAAAATGGAAAAGAATGCCAAGGCCAAGAAGCTATTATATTTTGGCCTAGGTCCAGATGAATATACACGTATCTCGGAGTGTGAGTCAGCTCAGGAGATATGGAATGCCCTCCAAGTAGCTCATGAAGGAACAAGTCAAGTCAAACAATCATGCATTAAGCTACTTATGAGGCAATATGAGTTGTTTGGTATGGGTGATCGTGAGAACGTGATGGATATGTATACACGCTTCACCCACATAACAAACGAGCTAAAATCCCTGGGAAAATCCCTCACCACAGAAGAGCTGGTGAGGAAGATTCTAAGGATTTTGCCTCGGTCTTGGGAAGCGAAGGTGACAGCCATCCAAGAAGCTAAAGACATGAACAAGATCACCCTCGACGAGTTGATTGGCAATCTTCAAACCTATGAACTCAGAAAGAACTCACAACAAAAAGAGGAGCAGAAGAAGGATCGTGGGCTTGCCTTGAAAGCACAAGAGGATGATGACTCTGACCTTGAGGATGAAGAGATGGCCTTAATGACAAGAAAGTTCAAGAAATTCTTCAAAAAGGTCAAAGAAAACAGCAAAAGAAAAGACTTCAGTAAGTCCAAAAACACCCCCCGAGAACAGTTCACAGGGTGTTTCAAGTGTGGCAAACCAGATCACATTGTGAAGAACTGTCCACTACTTCGAGAAGAGCAAGAGCAAGAACACCACAGGAAACAAGGTAGAAAACAAGCTGCAAGCAGTTCTGGAAGACGATTCTCGAAGGCTATGCTTGCTGCCTGGGGAGATTCCTCTGAGGATGAAGGTGAGTCTGAAACTGATGAAGGTGCTGTAGCTCTCATGGCACAAAGTGACACGGATTCAGATGATGAATCAACAAACAGTCTTACTGATCTCAAGAACAAGGTACGTGGTCTCAATAAAGCAACTCTCGAAGAACTTTTGTATATCTTGATGGATACTTGTGCTGAATTGAAACGAGATGTCCGAGACCTAGAACTAGAAAATGAGATCCTTAAAAATGAAAAATTGGGCTTACATGAAAATATTAATACGCTCAAAGAAAACCTCTTTATAAAAGAAGGAGATTATTCTCGAATGGAGGAAAAACTCTTTGAGGTGGAAGGAATGGTTGAGTCCTTGCTCAGGGAGAACAAGGGTTTGCATGCTAATATAGAAAAACTGGAAACCGAGCTTATCACAACCAAGCGCTGGAACAAGTCCTCACAAGCCCTTGATTGGTTAAACACTCACCACAGTCGAAACAAAAAGGGACTTGGATATAAGCCTAAACGAACAGTTTACCCAATTCATAGAAAGTATGTGGGATTACCTGAAAACATTGTTTGGTTTCATTGTGGTAAAACTGGTCACTATCGATATTCATATCCTCTGAGAAGGTATGTCATTGAAAAAAATGAAAGGTATGTGAAACAAATATGGATTAGAAAAGATGAGCTTTACTTGTCTAAAAGAATGGGACCCAAGTGGATCTGGGTTCCCAAAACTAACCTGTGATTTGTTTTGCAGGCTGAAGTGAGAGAGAACAACCCCACAAACAACCCAGCAAACAGGGTAAGAAACACCCTGTCAAACAGATCAGAAAACAACCTTGAAAATAGGCAGCTGTGGTATGTTGATAGTGGGTGTTCGCGGCATATGACTGGAGAAAAATCAAACTTTCTCTCACTTACAGCTTCAACCGGTGGGAGCGTGGCTTTTGGCAACGGCAAGTCTGGGACAATTGTCGGTGTAGGTAGCATTGGTAAAACTCTCTCCCACTCAATTGATAATGTGCACTTAGTTGATGGTTTAAAGCATAATTTACTAAGTGTGTCCCAACTGTGTGACAAGAACAACCTAGTGGTGTTCTCACGAACACATTGCTTGGTTGTCAATGTCAACACAGGAGATGTCGTATTAAGGGGGAAGCGACACAAAAATGTTTACAAAGTATGTATTTCCACTCTTCCCCAAAACAGCCTGACTTGTTTGAGTGCTGTGAATGATGACATAATGCTCTGGCACAAGAGACTAGGTCATGCAAGCCTTACTCTTTTAAACAAACTTGTTTCAAAAGACCTGGTTATTGGACTACCTTCCATCAAATTTAATGATGACAAGGTATGTGAAGCTTGTGCAAAAGGCAAACAAGTCAGATCTTCTTTTAAATCGAAAAAATGTGTAAGCACTACCCGACCTCTAGAATTATTACACATTGATTTGTGTGGTCCCATGAGGATAACTAGTAGAGGTGGGAAAAAGTATGTGCTTGTTGTAGTGGATGATTACTCTCGATTTACTTGGACCTTGTTTTTGGCATCCAAAGATGAAACCTTTGAGAATTTTATTGCCTTTCTCAAAAAGGTTGAAAAGAGAGTAGGACACTCCTTAATTAGCTTGAGATCTGATCATGGAACTGAGTTTGAAAATGCAAGTTTTATCAACTATTGTAATGAACATGGTGTTGATCATAACTTCTCAGCTCCAAGAACACCCCAACAAAATGGGGTGGTTGAGCGCAAAAATCGCACCCTGGAAGACATGACCAGAACAATGCTTATTGCTAGTGGTCTTCCTAGGTATTTCTGGGCAGAAGCATTGAACACCTCATGTTACATTATAAATAGATGCATGATCAGACCCATTTTGAACAAAACTCCTTATGAACTTTTCAAGGGCAGAAAACCCAATATTACGCACCTAAGAACATTTGGTTGTAGGTGTTTTGTGCATAATAATGGGAAGGATGCCTTAGGAAAGTTTGACCCTAGGAGTGATGAGGCAATATTTCTTGGCTATTCTTCTCACAGCAAGGCATACAAAGTCTTTAACAAAAGGACCTTGTGTGTTGAGGAAAGTGTGCATGTGCTTTTTAATGAATCTAACTTGTTGAGTGAGAATGATGCACAGGAAGATGAACTTGAATTAGGTCTTGTTCGAAAAGAAGTGTTGCTCCAAGATAAAAGAGGTAAGAACACCATGGAGAAAACAACTCCTGAATGTGTTCCTCAGAACAGCAGGCAAGGTGAACACCAAACAGGGGGAAACACCGTTGAACCATGCTCAGGACCATGTTCTTCAGGAACAGGCTTACAAACAGGTGCAGAAACAGGCTCAGGAGATGATCGTAAGCTTGATATTATGACTAGAGTAGAGCATGGGTCTGTGGATCCTCTTACTCCACGACCATGGAAGTACCATAGTTTGCACCCCCTTGATCAAATTCTGTCTGATATTAACAATGGAGTGCAAACTAGGTCTAAGCTTAAGAATTTCTGTGCTTTCTATACTTTTCTCTCTAATATTGAGCCAAAGAGTGTGAATGAAGCTCTTGCAGATTCAGATTGGGTCACGGCAATGCAAGAAGAGCTCCATCAATTTGAAAGAAACAAAGTATGGCACCTTGTACCTAAACCTGCAGAGAGAACAATCATTGGAACCAAGTGGGTGTTCCGAAACAAACTGGATGAGTCAGGAACAGTCACTAGGAACAAGGCACGGCTGGTTGTTCAAGGGTATAATCAAGAAGAAGGGATCGATTATGAAGAAACCTTTGCACCAGTTGCTAGAATTGAGGCTATTCGAATCTTAATAGCCTTTGCAGCTCATATGAAAATCAAGCTATATCAAATGGACGTGAAAAGTGCATTCCTCAACGGATACCTTAAAGAAGAGGTGTATGTCAAACAAGCCCCTGGTTTTGAAAACAGTGAATTTCCTAACCATGTTTTCAAACTTGACAAAGCTCTTTATGGCCTAAAACAAGCTCCTAGAGCTTGGTACGAACGGTTGTCATGTTTTTTAATTGAAAATGATTTTAGAAGAGGCAAGGTAGACAATACCTTGTTTCTAAAATCTAAGGGGGAACATTTATTGATTGTCCAAATATATGTTGATGACATTATATTTGGTGCAACTCATCATGATTTATGCAATGAATTTTCAAATATGATGAGGAGTGAGTTTGAGATGAGCATGATGGGTGAGCTTAACTTTTTCTTAGGCTTACAAATCAAGCAAACTCTAAACGGCACCATGATCCATCAACAAAAGTATATCAAGGAGTTACTTAAGCGTTTTGGGATGGAGTTGGCCAAACCTGTAGACACTCCTATTTCTCCTTCAACCAGGTTGGTTATGGATGATGGGAGTCCCTCAGTTGAGGAGAAACTCTATAGGGGCATGATTGGGTCACTCCTATACCTAACCGCTAGTAGACCAGATATTGTTTTTAGTGTTGGTTTATGTGCCCGTTTTCAGTCTAATCCTAAGGAAACTCATCTTAAGGCTGTGAAACGGATACTAAGATATTTGAAACATACACCCAATTTAGCCTTATGGTATCCTAGAGGTTGCAATTTTGATCTTGTTGGATATGCTGATGCTGACTATGCTGGATTCCTAGTTGATAGAAAGAGTACCTCAAGTATGGCTCACTTTCTTGGACCTTGTTTGGTATCTTGGGCTACCAAGAAGCAACATTCTGTTGCCATGTCCACAGCAGAAGCTGAATATGTTGCAGCAGCTTCATGTTGTGCTCAACTGTTGTGGATAAGGCAACAGCTTAAGGACTTTTGTGTTGACACTGGATGCATTCCTATTTTTTGTGATAACACAAGTGCAATTAACATTGCCAAAAATCCATGTCAACATAAAAGAACAAAGCATATTGACATTCGACATCATTTCTTGAGAGATAATGTTGAAAAGGGTTTAATCTCTATGAATTTTTGCACAACGGAAAATCAAATTGCTGATATATTCACTAAGGCACTAGCTAGAGATCAATTTGAGAGAAATAGACTGGAACTAGGGTTGGTGAGAACACCCTGAGATACCTGTTTCCAAAACATGAACTGGGTTTGGTAAGATCAACCTTTACACCCTGTTCTCTCCACCTGTTTGCAAATCTTATTAACAACGGATGTGATTGTATACACTCGAATTGCGTGCATTTTGTCTCTACTTATCCACTTAGTGCAGCATAAGGGGATGTACTGGAGCCGCCTTAGTACCATTAAGTCAAATCAAGATCAGACGGCAAAGAACAGGCATAACGAAGAGAACAGGTACGCCCCTTGGTTGCTCGATGTGTTTTCTTTCTTTCCCAAGGAACAAGCTTTTAATGCTCACACCCGTTGCAAACCGAGAAATCTTCTAAAGATTTTGGGTGCTCTCTCCCTCTCTCTCTTTATATGCCCTGTTCTCAGTTCTCTCACCGTATCTCCAAACCCTCTGCTCCTGTCATCGAGGAGATTTCCTCCTCTTCTACCGAGGGGTTCTCGAGTTCTGACTCTGAGAACACCACCTTCAAACAGGGGACACCGGTGTTCTCCGAGTCCTCTGAAGAACAAGCCCCTCCGAAATCTACCACTAAACTTGCTGTGAAGCCCTCTCCTGCAAAAACACCCCTCAAGCGAAAGCCCAGAACAGCCCCCCTACCAGAAGCTACCACCTCTGTTCCTGCCCCCAAACGCCCAAAGCAGTTCACTCCCTCTCCTATGTCTGACAAACATGTGCAGTTGCTTAAGCGCAATGTCGTCAGGGGGAAGGTAGTCAGTCTCCAAACAGCGTCAGTCTCCAAACAGGGTCGTCGACCACCTCGACCACCTGTTTCTGGGCAACGTTCCATCAAACTTGAGGCTGTTTTTTAGGACAATGCTCGCCTCAAGAATGAGCTCTCAGCTGTCAAACCTGCTCTTGCTGAGGAGCAAGCCCTCTCCGCCAAACGCCATGAGGAATTGCTTGCCCTTCTCTCCGCTCTTGCCCCCAGCATTCCTCCTCTGCAAACGAGACCACCCCCTGCAACCTGATTCTCTAGGCTGTTCTCTTGTCTCCTCCTCCCATCTTCGTTTTTGGCATTGTACTGTTTTTAATGCAATATCTCCTTAATGATGCTTCTTGCACCTTATGCTCTATATTTCTTTTCTTGCATTCATACTGTTGTTTATGCTTTTTAATGATGCCAAAAGGGGGAATAAGACCATATGAATAAAACCATATGACGTGCTCTATGACCTAGCACCTAGAGGATCCCTATCAGCATTAAACGTTGTTAAGCTTTTTAATTTTGTCAATATGGTCACTTGGTTTGTCATCATCAAAAAGGGGGAATTTGTTGAATATATTTAGTTTTGATGATAACAAATCCAAGAGTAACATATTTGTCTAAGTAATGTTGTTCCAAACAAGCTCTCCAAACAGGGCCTAATACACCGTTGTTCCTACACCGCTGTTTGTGATATTTTATTAACCTGGTGGCTAAATGTTGAGAACAAGTCTTAGGAACAGGTTCCGAGCTTCAGTGACACAAGATCAGCAAACAACACATGGTTTAAGTCTTGAGGAACATTCAGCTACACAAGATCACCCAAGGAATCAAGGTGACCAAGGTGTTTTGGAGCAGCATATTCACTCTTGACAAGACAACTAATTCTTACAAGGAGTCTTGGTTAATTTAGTTTTTATCTTTTAGACTCTTGTTAATATGCCAATCTTGAAAGTATCATTTTTAGCACTTCTTGAAAACGGTTTTCGAAAAGTTGCTTTGGGACACCATTTCCAAACAACCCTGCAAACAGGGTGCCTAGGGTGTTCTCAAAAACTACAGCAGCTACATCAGTCTTATCTGGAAATTTGCTTCGGTTGGCTGCCAGATCTAAAAAGATTTGTTTTGAATTTTGAAAAAAAAATTGCAAAACCATTTTTGCTAAAGATTTCTCTTGAAAGATTCCTATCCCTTATTTTTAGGTCTTGATTGAATTTGGGATAAATTAAGATTTTATCCTTTTCAAGCTAGATTACTCGGCCAAGATATTTTAAGAAAATCTTCTCTCCTCTCTTAGCTGTTGGA
This sequence comes from Carnegiea gigantea, assembly GCA_029747015.1. Classification (NCBI taxonomy): domain Eukaryota; kingdom Viridiplantae; phylum Streptophyta; class Magnoliopsida; order Caryophyllales; family Cactaceae; genus Carnegiea; species Carnegiea gigantea. The sequence continues at coordinate 190,015 of JAKOGI010001145.1, forward strand.
AATCTTTGGTGAATCTTCTAAGCGACTAAAAATAGAGGATTTTCCCTATCTTTTGAAAAGAATAGCCATTGGGTTGTGCGTTTAAATATTGAAATTCTCTCTCCCATTTGACAATCCGATTTTTACAAAGAAGTAAGAGATTTTTAGAGATGAATTTCAAAGAGAAAAACTGTGAGAAGATTGTGCTTAACTGAGCTTTCAATTTCTTGGCATAATAGGACTTCATTATACCTTACATCTGCTTAAGTCAGAAGCACCCCAGTAAGGTGTTTTGTACCCCTGTTCTCAGAACAGAAAGTGAGTGAGTGTGTCCTCAGTCGTGTGGACTTTGGACGTGTCCTATCTGGTGAGATTGGACGTGGTGTAACCTGTCTTAGGGAAGAAGGTTACGTGGGTTACAAGTTGTAATAAGGAGTGTTGCTTTTGTAACGTTTTCAGCCCGTTAGTGAAGTGGTTAAATCCTACACGAGGTAGGTCGTGGTTTTTCACATCTCAGTTGGGCTAGAGGTGTTTTCCACGTAAAAATTATGTGTGCTTTATTTTCGCATTTATTACTTTGAATTTCGCGACTGAATCAATTGAGAACAACCGCTACAAACAAGGCATAAGGTTGTTTGTGATTTACAAACAATCTCTGCAATCAAGTGCTACGGTTGTTTGTCAGTTATTAGGCGAAAATCGACCACCACAATTCACCCCCCTCTTATGGTTGTGTACTCTTGGAATTCAACATCTCCTCAAAAGGAACCTTTCTTCTGCCAAGATATATTGTTTTAATTCTCTTCTCCATATAAGCTAATTAAAACACTACATCGTTAATATCATGTAGATTCATGCAATCAGGGTTTATTTTCGGTTTAGACAACTCCCCCTCACCATATAAAAAGAAAGGCTAACTCTCACAATTTCCCTCATCATTTGATTCTCAGCAGGTATAATTTTGACCTCCCTCATACTTTATTTTAACTCATAAACAACTATTAATGTAACTATGTAATAGTGTTTTATGGTTTGTAGGAATAGAAGAGGAAAATTTTCCTAATGGGAACAAGGACCAACCCACTTTGAAGCCTAGCTGATTGGAAGTTCCTAGGAAGCTCCCAAGGAGTGCCAAGTCGCCTAGACCATGCCATGAAGCTGTTGCACTAAAGAATATGCAGAATCAATAACCAAAGGGGTGGGATCTATGCGATGACAAACACCACATATATTGACACTAGCTTCGCTGCCCGACAAATCTTGTTGAAGGGTTTTGTGTTATTCCAAACATTGACCAACTTTTCCCCTCCCCAAATGGTTATTTGTTCTCAATGTCAATCCATCAACCATTCCCTACCTCCTATTTTCTTAACAATTTGCTACAAACCAAGAGCAATGTCAAGTGAATGTGGCATTTTAAAGGCCAAAATTTGACTCCTACTCTCCTCCTTACAACTTGGGGTGGGCTAAGCACTCCAATATGTCATAGACTAAGCCTAATGCTTTGATGCACAATGCTCAATGGGGGTTTCTAGGAAAACTCCTTATCTTCTTCATATCAAAGGCCATCTTTTCAAGAGGCATACAATGCTCCAAGGGGTCCTCCTCCACAACCATATATGGCTCAATCATTCCCCCCTCCCAGTTATAATGATTCGGCTAAAGTGAACAAGAAATTCAATGATATGGGGAGGATAATTAGAGAACTTAAGGAATCATATGAGAGATTGATGAAGACGATGAGCGAATAATTTGCACAATTAGCCATATCTAATAAGGAAAAAGGGACTTTTCCTAGTCTATCGGAGGCGAACCCAAGAGAGAGATCTTCCACTTTCTTTAACCCTAATGTTGTTAGAAAAGTAAACGTCATAATCACTCTACAGTTAGATAAAAAGGTTGACACCCATGTGGATGAGCAAAATGTGAATGAGTCCCTATCTCCTTCTCTCCCTTCCTCAACATTGTGATGTGCATACATTGTGATGTGCATAATATGCACTGTTCCCCAATTAATTTCATTTCTTATAAGGCAGTGGATGACCCTAACAAGAGTGAGTTAACAAATTATTCTACTTCTTCTAGGGATACTTCTTCCCTTTATCCTTCTAAGTCACCTCTTTCTTTCCCTAACTAATTGAAGGGGAGGCAAGTGCAATCTCATGTTGATAGGATTAGGGAGACCTTTTCGCAAGTCAAAATCAACATCTCTCTAGTTGATGTGATACAACAAATGCCCTCAAATGCCTAGTTTCATAAAGACTTGTGCACGGCGAAGAGAGCCACCAATATTTCTAAAAGGGTATTCATGGCCCTAATATGAGCTCAATTATTTCTAAACAAGTGCCTCTTAAGTGCAAGGACCTAGAATGCCCCCATAATCTCACTTATGATTGGTAATCACAACATTCATTGGGCCTTTTTTTATTTAGATGCTAGTGTTAATCTTCTAACCATTATAGGGTATGAAATGTTAGGCTTAGAGGAGCTCAAACCTACAAAGATAGTCTTTCAATTGGTCGACCGTTCCACAAGGCTCCCTAGAAGGATAGTTGAGGATATGTTGATCAAAGTATGAGAATTTACATTTCTGGTAGACATTGTTGTGTTATAGACCGAGATTATGGTGGGTCCCAATAATTAGATACAGATCATCCTTGGTTGACAATTCCTTGGTACTTCTAATGCTCTGACTAATGGTAGGGGTGGGAATATGAAGTTAACATTTGGAAACATGTTGAAACTAAGTTTGATTAACCTCCAAAAGCAACCTATGGGATTTGATGATGTTGAGCACCCGACCCTTAATTGGGTAGGTGACTTTTCTTTAAAGGAAATGGAGTTTCGTCATGATGAGGAGTTAATGTTATGTGTGTGTACGCCATTTTGTATAGAATATAAACCCGAATTTAACACGTTTGTGTTTGAGGAACAATATGATGGCTCATTAAATGCATCGGTGCTTACATCCATCTCTTCTCTCCCTTCTTCATCTTATAAGCCATCTCCTAGTGTGCCTTCATCATCCTCCCTTGAACTTAAGCCCCTTCCTAATACACTCAAATATGCATTCTTAGGTTCGGATGAGACTTTTCCCATGATGATTGCTAATGATTTAAATCTAGAGACTCAAGTCATAGACTTGCTAAGGGAAACAAAGGCACTCTAGGGTGGACCTTAGGAGACATTAGGGGCATTAGTCCTACCGTAGTGCAACATAAGATCCATCTTGAGGATAATGACAAGCTCACAAGCCCTACCAGAATAGACAAAGAAGGTTAAACCCTGCCCTTGAAGAGGTGGTGAGAAAAGAAATCCTAAAGTAGTTAGATCATGATATATCCACCCCATCTTGGATGGTGAGTAGGCGCCACTCAGCCCGTCTATGTCGTTTCTAAAAAGATCGGTACCACTGTGATTAAGAACAATCATGATGAGCTCATCCCCTCAAGAATCCAATTTGGGTGGAGGTATGTATTAATTATAGGAAGTTAAACTCCGCCACTAGGAAGGATCACTTTCCTGTACCTTGTTTGGACCAAATGTTGGAGAGGTTAGCCGGATAGGCTTTCTATTGCTTTCTTAATGAGTACTCCAACTAGACCTAAATTTTTAGCACTTAAGCTACTAGGAAGTTGCCCTATGGTCTTTGCCCCAACCACCTTTCAAAGGGGTACGATATCGATATTTTCTAATTTAGCTGAAAAATGCCTTAAGATTTTCATGGATGATTTTTTCATATATTGAGACTCTTTTGAGGAATGCTTGGCTAACTTGGAAAAGGTTCTAAGAAGGTGTTCGGACAAGCACTTGACTTTTCATTAGGAAAAGTGTCATTTTATGGTCAAGAGGGGAATAGTCTCAGGCCATATTATCTTAAGTAAGGCAATAGAGGTAGGTACGGCTAAAGTGGATTTCACTGGAAACCTTGCCTTCCCCACTTGTGTGATGAGCATAAGATCTTTTCTTGGATATATCAGTTTCTACTGGAGATTTATTAAGGACTTTAGCACGATTGCTAAGCCCTTGTCCTCACTCCTGGCCAAGCATGTTACATTCCACTTCTCCAAGGAGTGCGAATTGTTGATGAAGCCTAAGGAGGCATTGACCACGGCTCCCATCTTGCATCCTCCTATTTGGGGAGAATCATTTGAACCTATATGTGATGCATTGGACTATACAGTTGAGGTATTTTTGGGACAACATATTGATTAGAAACCCCATATAATTTACAATGTGAGTCATACCTTGAAGGAGGCACAAATGAATTACACCGTAATTGAAAAAGAGTTTCGAGCGGTAGTTTTTGGATTAGAAAAGTTGAGGCCCTATTCATAGGATCTCATGTTATTGTTTTCAACAACCATGCCACATTGAAACAACTTATTAAAAAGAAAGATGCAAAGCCTAGGCTAATTAGATGGATCATGCTACTCCAAGAATTCGATTGTGAGATTAAGGATATGAAGGCTTCTGAAAACCCGGTAATGAGCCATTTCTCTAAAATAGTGATAGTTTGCCTATATGGTGAACTATTTGGTGACTAGGAAAATGCCTAAGGGTAGGACCAAACATGACAGGGCTTGTTTTATTTCAATGGTTAGGTTTTTTATGTAGAATGATCCCTACATGTTTAAATACTGTCAAAACCAAATCATTAGGAGATGCATGCCCGATGACCAAATCCATAGTGTCCTCTATTTTTACCATGTTCATGCTTGTTTTGGGCATTTTAGTGGGAGAAAAACTAAAAATTCTCAAAAGTTGATTCTAGTGGCCAGCCCTCCTCAAAGATGCCCATGATATTGCAAAAGATGTTTGCATAGTCAACAACTGGACAAAATAGGTAGAAAAAACGTGATGCCACTCACCCCCCATTATAGTCGTTGACATATTTGACGTATGAGGAATCAATTTTATGGGACCGTTCCTAAATTCATCCAAGAATGAGTACATTCTAGTGTGTATAGATTATGTGTCTAAGTAGGTTGAGGCAATCCCACAAGGACAAATGAGTCTAGGGTGGTCAGGAGGTTCCTAAGGGAAAATATTTTTGCTCGATATGGGATTTCATGAGAAATCATTAGTGATCAAAGGACCCATTTTGACAATAGGTCCTTTGATGCACTCCTAAAAAGGTATTCCATCATTCATTGGCTTACAACCCCTTATCACCCTTAAAAGAACGGCTAAGTAGAAGTACCCAATAGACAAATCAAACAAATGCTTGAAAAGACCGTAAATAAGAATAGGAAGGATTGGGCGGAGAAGTTGATAGTTGCATTGTAGGCCCACTGCACCACCTTTAAGTCCCTCTTAGGCATGTCGTCTTAGAGGGTGGTTTGTGGCCGTTCATGCCATTTACCCGTTCAGCTTGAGCATTGAGCTTGGTGGGCTATTAGGACTCCCAACTATGATTAAATACCGCTAGTAAGGAAAGAAAATTGAGCTTGGACGAACTTGAGGAGATTAGGAGAGAAGCCGATGACAACACTGGGTTAAGCAAGGTGAGAGCCAAAGTCTTTCATGATAAGCACATCAATATGAAGGATTCTCTCCGGGAGAGAAAGTCTTTTTGCATAACTCTAGACTTCTCCTATTTTCGGGAAAACTTAGGTCTAGATGGACCAGTCCTTACATTGTGATGAAAGCCATTCCCTCATGGGGCAATTAAAATAAGGGCATCCACTGAAGACCAAGCATTCAAGGTTAATAGGCACATGTTGAAGAACTTTTTAGAAACGCCAAGTGAGGAGGATGTGGAGTGTCTTCTACTCTATGAGCCTTCTTCATTTGAGTAGCAAAGGTCTCAACTCCTGTATATTAGCACATAGTGTATCTATGTGTGGGTCTGTGTTGAAAATTAGGGAAACAAAAATATGAGAAAATGAGAAACATAATGACAAAAGGATAAAATGAGGGAAAAAAAACCAAAAAAAGAGAGAAGAAAAGGGAGTAAGTGAAGAGTTGAAAAAGGTGTCAAAAAACAAGAGGAGAGGAAAAATCAAAAAAAGAAAGGGTGAGAGCATAAAAATTTTGAGTAAAAAAATGGCACTAGGAGCCCTTACCAAGGGGCACTGGGGCACCCTTGTGCCACATAAGAAGCATAAGAAAACACCTTATAGAGATTTTGTCTTGACTTGAAAGAGATAGCTCATCCCCCACTTTTTACCGAATTCTCCACTAACATTCATCATCCAAGCAATGATGTTGTATTCTAATGGCATCACTCTTGGTAAGGTTCTAATGATACCCGTTAATAACCCTATAGTTATCAATTGCCTTCATAGCATCCTTATTCGTAAACATTTTTAGAACAAAGTCCACATTGAGGTTGCCAGTGCTAGCTTGGTGACTTGGATACCTAGCCCTCTTCCTTTTTGGCTTAACAATCTTCTTTCCCTCTCCCCCATTAGCTGCACATTTAGATTTACTCTCACTGGTAAGGCTCTCGGTATTATCGTAATCCTGATAATTTTCTTCAGCCCCCTCCCCAAGGCATTGTTAATCCCTTCCCCTTGCACAACCTGCTCAGTTTCACTAGTAACTAAGACTAAATTCTTGTTTATTTCCTCTTTTCTTGTCTTTCTCATGTTTTCTAACCTTTTTACATTCGTCATCACTATCATCACTGCCAAACTCCTCAGTAGCAGTGTTTGACTGATCAAATTCATCCTCAAGAAAATAATCCTTGACATCCCCTAATTTTCAAAATTTTCCACATGATCTTGATCATTGTATGCATTAGTGTGCTCTACAAACAAATCAACATAAGGGAACCTCTCACACAATGACATTAACTCGGTACTGTTATCATTATCTTGAATTTCAACCAAATTTCCCTGAAAAGGTACCTTTCATCTGCCAAAATCTCTATATAACCTAATTAAATCATTACATCCGTAATATCATCTACATTCATGTAATCAGGGTTCATTTTCACTTTAGACAACTCGCCTTCGCCATACGAAAAGAAATGCTCACTCTTAAAATGTCCCCCATTATTCAGTTCTCAACTAACATAGTTTTGACCTCACTTATGCTTGATTTTAGCTCACAAATAACTATTAATGTAGTATTTATTAGTGTTTTATATTTGTTAGAATAGAATAGGAAAAATTTATCTAATGGGAACAAGGTTCAACCCACTTTGAAGCCTAGATAATTGGAAGTGCTAAAGAAGCTACCAAGGAGCGCTAGGTTGTCCAAACCATGCCATGAAGTTGTTGCACTAAAGAAGATGTAGACAAAAATCTGGCATGAGACCCCCTTATCTGTTCTATCGGTTTTTAAAAATCGACGTTCATGCTATAAAGGTGGTTGGACATTTTTTTGCGGTTAATCTGAGTTTTTAGCAGTATTTTTTCTCTCTTTAGCTTAGTCTTTATAAACACCATACTCTTTATTAATGAAATTGTAAAAATTATCGGCCTTTGATTGAGTTCTTACGATCCTCTTGTTGCTCTTCTTCATTATTGCACAATCTAAACTTCTGTCCCCTCAATCTCTCTAAATACTCCATTTTTAATCAACCAAAAATCATCCCCAAATATGGCTTTTGATGTATTGGGGGGTTGTGGGGAGATTTTGGGATCAGTCCCAAAGGACTTAAGCCCTTAAGCTACCTCTCAAAACTCAATCATCTTTTCTTGCCATTCCCATTTTTCTAACTTCATCATCAATATCACAATATTAGGTTGGTTATTTTCAAGCTTGAAGAATGAATGCTATAAGCTCAAATTGGGACTTGATTATGGCTTTGTGGTGATGGAATGTGGATAAGAAGATTTTTTATGAAAGAAATTTTGTCATCAAAGAAAGTTGATTTATAGGTAACTTTCTCTCCCTTCATTTTTATTGCTATTTGTTAGAATTAGTAGTGATTGAGACTAGACTTTCTTTTTATGGGTGACCAATTTGAGGATTGTTGTGATTGTGTTGGTGGCCATGCCGAGCCACAGGCCATCTCAAGCCACGATCACCTTTTTTTATGTGCTATGTGTTATTTGATTGTGCTTAGTCAGTTATTGGTTAGGTTAGTTTAGTTCTTTTGTTATTGTTACGCTTTGAACCTTTACTTGTAGTGAAGTTAGATTACATTTGCATTTTAGAGTGGGTTAGTTTAGTTAATCAAATCGAAACCTCCATCTCAATCAGGACAATCTTAGGCAAATCTCTTATCATCTTAGAGGATGACATTTCACCCTTCTTACTCCAAAAATCAACCAACAAATTCGCAAACATGGCAGGAATGATGGTTTTAGATTCGCAGTTGATATAGCCTTGATTATTATACATATCTTAGTTTATGTCCTTTTGAAAACCCCAAAAAAAAAGAAAAGCCACAAAAATGATGATGAATTGTGCTTCAACAAGATCACATAGTTGTGGGAGACTCGTCCGCATTAAAAATGCGCCCCCCTACATCCATGTAACCTAACCCATAACACTTAACATTAAAGAAATGGTGGACAGACAAGCTTAAGGTCCTTCTCTGGCCCGACGGAGCTTGAACCAAATCTTTTATCCCCCAAGATCTGATAATCCATCATGTTTTCAAGTCCTATAACTTCATGGGGACATTCAATTTGCCTTTTTCCCCCAATACAGGACCATACTTCGCAAATTCAGTAGAGGTGGTGATGCTTACCTATTTACAACTGAATTTGAAGAAGTATGCTCGATGATGCAAATCCTCAATATGCCCTAAGATATAGTTACACTCCTTTTGCCTTGAAAGATTTGGTGAAAAAGCGGATGCATAGCCTTCCTGCAAACTCCATTTACACATGGGATAGCTTTATGAGGGTTTTCTTCATAAAATATTTCCTGAATGGTGAAACCGTGATATTAAGGAATGAAATCAACCACTTTGTCCAACTTGAGAAAGAGTCATTTTGAAAGTGTTTTGAAAGATTTAAACTCTTTCTTACTCAATGTCGTCACCATGGTCTAGAATGTTGGCATAATTGCTAAATAACTTATGAGGGTCTTGACCAACCCACAAGGATCATGGTGAAATCCATGTCTCAAGGGGGCTTCTTGAGCAAAAGTGAGACTGAGGCATAAGATTTCCTAAAAGAGTTAGCCGAAAAGACCTTGCAATGGAAAACCGCTAGGATGAGAGTTTAGATACTAGAATCAATAACCAAAAGGGCGGGATCACATACTATGGTGGACACCATATACATTAGCACTAGCTTTGCTACCCTCCAAAACATGTTGAAGGATTTTGTGTTCTCCCAAACATCGACCAACCCCCCCCCAATGTTTTCAAGTTCTTAACGTCAATCCATCGACCATTCCCTAACGGCGTGCCCCCTCTTTTCTCAATAATTTGCTACAAACCAAGAGCAAGGTCAAGTGAATGCGGCCTTTCAAAGGCTAAAATTTGACCCCTACTCTCCTACTTACAATTTAGGGTGGGCTAAGCCCCCTTATTTCTCATAGACCAGGCCTAATGCTTTGATGCCCAACGCTCAAGGTTGATGTTTCTAAGGAAATTCCTCATCTTCTTCATGCCAGATGCCATCTTTTCAAGTGGTCCTCTTCTACAACCACATATGACTCAATCATTTCCCCCTCCCGGTTATAATGATTTGGATAAAGTGAATATGAAGTTCAATAATATGAAGAGGATGAGTAGAGAAGTCAAGGAATCGAATGGGAGAATGATGAAGACAATAAGCGAACAATTTACGCAATTAACCAGGTCTAATAGGGAAAGATGGACTTTTCCTAGTCAATCAGAGGCGAACTTAGGAGAGAGATCTTCCTCTTCCTTTGGCCATAGTGATGTTAGAAAAGTGAATGTAGTAATCTCTCTCTGGTCAGATAAAAAGGTTGACACCCATATGAGTGAGCAAAATGTGAACGAGTCCCCTCCCCTATCTTGTTCTCCCCCCTCCTCTAAATTGTAATGTGCATAATGTGCTCCCTTCCCCAATTAATTCATGTCCTTCTAAGGTGGTGCATGACCCCAAGGAGAGCAAGCTAACCAATGATTTTACCTCTCCTAGGGGTGCTCCTTCCCCTTCCCTGTATCCTTCTAGGCCACCTCCTCCTTTCCTAACCGATTGAAGGGGAAGAAAGTGCAATCTTATTGTTAATATGATTAGGGATGCTTTTTCCCATGTCAAAATCAACATCCTTTTGCTCGATGTGATACATCAAATGCCCCCATATGCCCAGTTTCCTAAAAACTTGTCCACAGCTAAAAGAGTCATCAATGTTCCCTAAAGGGTATTCTTGACATCTAATGTCAGCTCAATTATTTCAAAACAAATGCCTCCTAAGTGTAAGGACCCAGGATGCCCTACAATCTCACTTGTGATTGGTAATCACAACATTCATTGGGCCCCCTTGATTTAAGTGCTAGTATTAATCTTCTATCCTTTACAGTGTATGAAAGGTTAGGCCTAAGGGAGCTTAAACCTTTAAAGATGCTTCTTCAATTGGTTGACCGTTCCACTAGGCTCTCTAGAGGGTTCACTGAGAATGTATTAATCAAAGTAGGGAAATTTATACTTTTGGTAGACTTTGTTGTGTTAGAGATCGAGGTCGTGGAGAGCCCTGAAAATAAAATACCAGTCATCCTTGGTTGAACATTCCTTGCTACTTCTAATACTCCTTTTAATTATAGGGGTCTGCAAATGGTGTTAACAATTGGAAATATGATAATAGAATTAAATATGTTTGACCTCTAAAAGCAACCTATGGGGTTTGATGATGTTGAGCACCCTATCTTTAATTGGGTGTGTAACTTTTCTTTAAAGGAAGTGGAGTTTGACCATGATGAGGAGTTAATGTTATGTGTATATGAGCCATTTTGTATGAAATATGAACCTAAATTTAGTACATTTGCATTTGAGGAACAACGTGATGGTTCGTTACTTGCATTGATTCTTGCATCCATCTCTTCTCTCCTCTCTCCATCTTATGAGGCAATCTCCTTGTGTGCCTTCCTTCTCCTCTCTTGAATTCAAGTCCCTTCTCAATATACTTAAATATGCATTCTTGGTAGTTTTCCCGTGATAATTTCCATTGATTTGGATCTAGACCAAGAGACACAAGTCCAAGACTTGCTAAGGGAAAACCAAGAGCCTCTAAGGTGGACCTTAGGAGACATAAGAGGTAGCAGTGAGCCAAAAAAAAAAAAAAAGAACCGAAACCAAAAATAGAACCAAAAAAATCAAAATAGTGAACCGAAAAACTATACAGAATTTTAATAAGTGTCTGCTTCAGTTAATTAAACCAAAATTGTCTTCGATTCACAATTCAGTTTCAGTTTAGAGGGCAAAAAATTGGGTTAACCAAGGCTAACCAAACTTAACCTTTTTTTGGGGGGGGGGGGGAACCTAAGTATTCAATTTTCCAAATCCTGATAGCCTAATGTGCTCTCCACTCCCTCAGACTCTCAGTTGCAACTAGACCTCTCCATTCTCTCTCCTCTCGGCTCTCGCCAGTCACCTATTACTCTCAGCCTCGTCCTCTCTTTGTCATTACCCCTCAACCAAAATCATTGCTCGCTACTGGTCATCGAGTCTCGCTGCCCGTCGTCTTTGCATTTAGTAAACTGCTGTCCAGCATGTCTCTGGGTTCAGTTGTGAGTCGTGACTATAAGTAACTTCTTGTTTTTCTTTACCCCTTTCCTGATTTATGTGATTTAAACCATTTAATTACAGATCTGAACTCTAAAGGGTTCATGAAATATGCTGGAATTATTGTCTACGAAAATTAGTACTACTTGGCTTTGCAATTGTCAATTTGCTTGTGTTGTAGTTTGTTTGTGTAGTAGAGCCAAACAAAAATGCCAATTTGTATCTTTCTATTACACAATTTGTATCTTCTATTTTTTATGTATGGAAAATGGACTACTCTTCTGGGCCATTTGGTTTTGGTAACGATCAGCAAAATGTCTTAGTAATTAGATTGAAGTGAGATATGATGCAGCTAAGATCATAATGTTGTGAGAATATTTTTAACTAAGATGAACTAAACTAAATCACAGAAGTGATTATCACCATTGTAAAGTACGTAGTGGACACGTAAACATGCAAATCGAACTTTTGAAGATTTTATTGTTTGGGAAAAAAGGTCATCTTAGATTTTTGAAATGGATTATTAGCAAAGTTTTATTTGATTTGACTTTAAAAAACTTGGTACGATCGATTATATAATTTTTGTTCAAATTTTAAAATTTAAAATAGGATTTTCTTAACAATGGGAATGAACAAATAATGTTAGACCACTTGGTTGTATGGGCTTGAGCTTGATGGTGCAAAGTGGCCAGAGAGGGCCAAACTAAAGTGAACTCTTCACATCTTATTTTACCCTGGTAATTAGGATAAATATGAATTTGGTCTTTGGAAGACGTTATCCTATAAGCAAAGCCCAAACTAAGTGTATATTATCTATATGTAAATTGTCAAATTATGAATCATTGTTGGCTATTTTAGTTATGGGACACTTGGTTTTCCTAGTTAATGAAACGAGTGCTCTTTAGGTTCTCTATTCAATGATTTCTAGTTACAATTTCATATTGAATCATAGTTAGAAGCTTTCCAAAAGCCAAATGTTTAGTTATGTTTTTCCAGAGTTAGGATGATGTTTTTGGAATGTTCTATTAGGTTTTCTATTCAATGATTTGAATACCTTACTCAATTTTTTGCAGAATACAATGTTTTCAAGTTCAAGCAATGATATGGGTGATGTAAATGTTCCTATGAACATAATCGTTGATGATGCTGATGATATAAAGGAAGCCTAAAAAAGGTCATCAAAGGAGGCAAATTCTAGTGCAAGCAAGGCAAGCATGCCACAGAAACCCAATGTAAGTAGTTCATTGCTTTTGGAGAAAATAGAAAGTATATATATTGGAAGCATTATGATGAAATCAATGTTGAAGAAGAGGTTGAATGCAAATATTGTGAATAGTTACTTCATGTATGTTCCAAAAATGGGACAATGTTATAAAAAATCATTCACAAAGATGCAAGAAATATCCTGCTAATGTGGATTAAAAACAAACGTGGGTTAGTTTTCAAACCAAAAGAGATGTCAAAGAAAATGGGTCTATTGAGCTTGTGAATGTTCCTTCTTGTTGGAAATTTGATCCAGAATTTAGTAGGAAAAAGCTTGCTAAGATGATTATCATAGAGAATTCTTTTCAGGTTTGCTAAACGTGAGGCATTTCATGGTTTTTGTATGAGTTTGTGCTCGTTCAAAAAGTGTAAAGCTTGTCGAGGGCTACAAATTTAACCACTACTTTGGTTATTAAAACACTTTTTATAGTATAGGAAAGTAGGGATCGATCCACGAGGAAAGATAGTTTTAGAAGGCTAACTTAATCCTAAATAATTTTACTAATCCAATTTATTAAGTCTAATCTTAATAATTCTAAGATAATTATAATCTAATAAATAAAAGTCTAGAAAAATACCCAATGATGCTCCTAAATATTTTGGATTATATTCTGGAAAGAAAACAGTAAAAAGCTTTCCTAAATAATTTACTAAAATTAAATCAGAAAATAACTGAAATTCTAATTAAAATCCAAAACAGAAAATAATAAACAGAAAATAAATATTAAAAATTTCAAACAGTAGCCTAAAATACTATAATTCAGGTCTGTGAGTTTATAACCTATAAATTGTATCCACTTTATTTTATAAAAATCAAAACAGAAAATTATCACAGAATATCAATGCAGAATATTGAATTTAAAATTAAAAATAAAATAATTTGTGAAAATAAAATTACGAAACTAATCAAGAAAATTACTATAATGCTAAAACACAATTTTCTGGACTCAACAATATCTAAAAGTCGTAATTTAATATTAAAAGTCGAAATTTCAGAATTAAACACCTAAAAATCTGCACTTATTATTTCCACAAAATAATTCTGAAAAATTACCAAATAAATTCCAAAAATCACGAATTTAATTATGGGCATATTATGACACTCTATAAACCCTAGGAACTTATAAAAATCAAAAAAAGAACAAAAATAACTATTTTTAGTCGTATTTCCAACAAACGCTAATGAAAGACTAAAACTAAATATAATTCAATCTAAAAATTATAACTACCCTAAAAATTAAAATCTAAGCTATCTAAAATTATCTAGACACTCCTAAAAGACTATACTTTTGGGGGGGTCGATTGAATTTATATTGAAACTAATAAATATGGAACAAAATTTATCAAACTAATCAAATTGACTCTAAAAAAAAATAAATAATGATCAAAAGTTGTCAAATTTATGAAGAATACTTAGTATAATCTCAATCCACCATGCAAATTAATATTTATCATCAACACATAAGTTAATTTCATTCATGAGTTAAACTGTAGAAGAAATCCACCAGCGGTTCTTCCCCGTTTCTCCTTAGATTCTAGTTTACTTAGGTCCAGCCCTAATATAAACCCTACTAATTTGATAATTTTTACACCAGCGTAAAAATTTAACCAAATTAGAGCATTAAGAATTAGAAAAACATCATTTAACACTTTGTAACCAATTTACCAGCAAAGCGATTTAACAAAGATCTAAAGCGATTACCTAATTAAAAAAGAAGGGTTTGAGCCATCCATGATTAATTAGGGTGATACCTAGGCTTAAAAGACTATAACTTTTACGTATTATAATCTTCTAAACTATCAATCGAAATTATATTTAATCAACTAGCATGCATTCTAATCGATTCAACACAATTTTCATAAACGATAAACGCTAATCGCCAAATAATCACGAATATAAATCAACTAGGCATTAAAGCACAAAACTTGTTTCAAAATAATTAATTTAGCATGGCTTCAAGAAGATTATACTAAGCATAAAAAAATTACTCACTCATATTAAAAGTAAAATTACACAATTCATACAAATAATTCATCTTTAATAATACTCTAGTCAAAGAAATACAATAAAATAAGGTAAAAATAAATCAAAGAAATAAAATTGTATTACTTAGAGATGGTGGTGATGGATGATGATGATGACGATAAGCGATGAAAGTGGCGTGAGTTATCTGGCAGCCGTGGGTTTATGGTGAGGAGGATTAAGATGTTGATGATGAAGATTAGGCGTGATGATGGGATGATGAGGAGATGGTTGATGAGAGGATGGTGATTAAATAAAGAGATGGTGTGGGGGTTTAGGCGTGAGGTGAGAGATGATTAGGGTAGATGATAGTATGGGATGGGATGATTTAATGTGTGTTAGGCATGGGTTTATATATGTGAGGAGGTGATTATTATATGGAAAGTGAGGGGGTTAGGTTTAGTAAATTAGCGTTTCCTTCCTCTTTTCCTTAGATTTCTTCTTCCTCAAGACTTCTAGCTCTTCACCCAATTCTTGTAACCCTAGCCCAATATAATAATTATGAAAATAATATTTTCCATAAATTATTTATTGGACCGTCTTTTCAGCAAATTGTGTAAAATTGGAGTTTCAACGTCTTGTCTTCTCATTTTTATTTTATTAACGTCCATCCTGAAAAATATATAAAATAAGGTAAATTAGATGCATTAATGTGTAAAATATAATCAAAATAACTAATAAAACGATGCATGATTTTTAGCTTAACAAATTCCCCCACACTTAGACTTTGGACGTCCTCGTGCAAAGAAATCTTAGATTCGATCTAAAAACTTACCTTCTTCCTTTCTTATAAAGTCATGCATACTATGATGTTCCTACTGGCTTTGGCTTGCTTTAGAAAAACAGTTTTACTGAATTAATTAGTTTTTCTTTTAATAAGTGAATACATGCTAAACATCCAACTATCCTTAGAGAGTTTATTCATCAGCCTCACAATATTTTCATAATGAAGTAACAAGATCAATAATTATCCATCTCTTTTTGATTATGCACACACCAATCAAGAGGTCGAGAAAGAATTTAAGGTGGAAAATTTTGGGTATGGTCTGGCTATAGAGACAATTGAACTATGTAGAATAACTTCATTAAATTTGATCCTAAACTTGTCTTGTATTTATTTTACTCTTCTTCTTTGTTCAAACTCCACTTGCGCACATATTCGATGCCCATATAGGGTCTTAGAACTTAAACACTCCCTGTCTCTCACTCACCCGAATAGAGGTGCTGGAGCAAATAATTCGTTCTCATTTTATTATTTCTTCATTTTATTAGCTTACTAGTATGGGAAGCAAGCTTTCCAGTGGCAGTATTGCCTCAAAGGGTAACACCCAGTAGCGCATGCTTCAAAGGGGTACTTGTCATTCCCAACTTTGACTCTCTTTTCTCTTTTATTTCTTTCATGGATGAAAAGTAAAATCACAATTTTAATGAGTTATTCAACTAATTCAGTAGTCTAGGAAATGGGTGGTCATTTTATTGCCTTTGAGTTGGATATATTACACGACCAAATAAGATGGATAATCAAGAGAGTTACTCATTAAAAAGATGTATGAGGATCAACTCAAACTTCTCTCGCGGATAATTATCATGTTTAGAAGTCTTCACTTATAAAAGAATAAAATACAAAATAGCTAATAAACCAAATTTTTCTAAACAAGAAAGCCTAGCATAAACTCATATCATGCATTGTTTATAAGAAAAGAATTTTTTTTTTTTCAAGAATAAAAACTGCAGGAATTAAATGCAGGGTGCACCCCCCCCACACTTAATTCATGCATTGCCCCTAATGCATGCAAAAAGATAGAATTAATGAGAACAAAAGCAAAAGTAAATAGGAACTTCCCTGAAAACGTTGGGTTGCCTCCCAACCAGCGCCTTTGTTTACCGTCTTTAGCTCGACGTCATGAAGCTCATGGATCCTCAAGTCGGATCTCTTCTATTAAACATACCTGGTCTCCGTCATAGAAATGCTTTAGCCTGTGACCATTCCCTTTGAAAATCTTGTTAGTAGCAAAAGATTTAATCTCTACAGCACCATGGGGATAAGTCTTTACTACTTCAAAAGGTCCTAACCACCTAGAGTTTAACTTACCGGGAAAAAGTCTCAATTTAGAATTGAATAACAGCACTTTCTCACCTATTTGAAATTCTTTCCTAATAAGTTTGGCATCGCGAAATGCTTTGGCCTTACCCTTATAGATGACTGAATTGTCATACGCTTCTAAGCGTATCTCTTCTAGTTCTTGCAATTGCAGTTTACACTCTTTCCCTGCTAACCGATAATCAAGATTGCATCGCTTCACAGCTCGATATGATTTATGCTCAATTTCTACAGGGAGGTGACACGGTTTTCCAAAGACTAGTCTGTAGGGTGACATACCAATTGGAGTCTTATATGCAGTCCTGTAAGCCCAAAGAGCCTCCTCTAGCCTGAGGCTCCAATCCTTCTTATCTGGCTTAACTACTTTTTCAAGGATGCCCTTAATCTCTTTATTAGAAATTTCAGCTTGGCCATTAGTTTGGGGATGATAACTAGTAGATACCTTATGAGTTATATGATATTTAGCTAGTAAGGCACCTAGAGTTCTGTTACAAAAATGAGTCCCCCTATCACTGATGATTGCTTTTGGCACTCCATATCGATGCAGAATTAGAGATTTAACATATTTCGCCACAGTCTTAGCATCATCAGTCCTAGTGGCCACAGCTTCTACCCATTTGGATCCATAATCAACAATCACAAGAATATAAGTATATCCAAAAGAAGGGGGAAAGGGTCCCATGAAATCAATGCCCCATATATCAAAAATTTCACAAATATACATATTACATAAAGGCATTTGATTCCTCCTTGATAAATTTCCAGTCTTTTGGCACACTTCACATCTTTTACAGAATTCATAAGTATCACTAGAAATAGTGGGCCAATAAAAACCACATTCAAGCACTTTATGTGATGTTCTTTTAGGTCCAAAATATCCCCCACTTTCTGAAGAATGACAGAAGGTTAGAATAGAATGAATTTCACTATCATCTACACATCGCCTTATAATCTGGTTACCACAAAACTTCCATAAGTATAGCTCATCCCAAACATAATATTTAGATTGAGCTCTTATTTTCTCTCTTTCAGCTCTGGTCAATTCAACGGGAAAAGTTTTGGTGACTATATAATTTACAATATCAGCATACCAAGGCAATCTACTCGTCATAGCATATAAAGTCTCATCAGGAAAACAATCAGTAAAAGGGCTACCACTCTCTCCTGTTTCTAATCTATTCAGATGGTCAGCAACTAAATTCTTATTTCCAGGCTTATCTCTAATTTCTAGTTGAAATTCTTGCAACAATAACATCCATCTAATTAACCTGGGCTTTGAATCTTTCTTTTCCAATAAGTGTTTGAGAGCAGAGTGATCAGAATAAACAGTAACTTTAACACCCAATAAATAAGGACGGAACTTTTCAAGCGCAAAAACGACAGCATACATCTCCTTTTCTGTAGTGGTGTAATTACACTGTGCAGGGTCAAGAGTTCTAGAAGTATAATATATTACATGAGGTACCTTTCCAACTCTTTGACCTAAAACTGCCCCCACTGCCTTATCTCTAGCATCACACATTAACTCAAAAGGTAAGGCCCAGTTTGGGGGTTGCACAATAGGAGGAGAAGTCAATGTTACTTTCAATTGATCAAAAGCCCTCATACAATTCTCATTAAAATCAAAAGAGACATCCTTTGCAAGCAGGGTATATAAAGGAGAAGCAATCTTAGAAAAATCTTTGATAAATCTCCTATAGAACCCCACATGTCCTAAGAATGATCTCACATCTTTGACACACTTTGGATAGGGTAGAGATTGGATGATATCAACTTTAGCTCTATCTACCTCTAATCCCCTTGATGATACTACATGTCCCAGTACTACCCCATGCTCCAGCATGAAATGGCACTTTTCAAAATTCAAGACCAAATTGGTCTCAATGCAACGCCTAAGCACAAGAGTAAGATGATGCAAGCACTCATCAAACGAATCACCATGTACAGTAAAATCATCCATAAAAACCTCCATAATCTTGGTGATAAAATCAGCAAAGATACTCATCATACATCTTTGAAAAGTAGCAGGTGCATTACACAAACCAAAAGGCATACGTCTAAAAGCATAAGTACCAAAAGGACACGTAAAGGTAGTCTTCTCCTGATCGTCAGGAGATATAGGGACCTGAATATAACCTGAATAGCCGTCCAAAAAGCAATAATGTGACCTCCCAGCTAGTCTCTCTAACATTTGGTCTATAAAAGGCAATGGAAAATGGTCCTTCTTAGTGGCCTTGTTAAGCTTTCTATAGTCAATACACATTCTCCAACCACTTTGGACTCTAGTAGGTATCAACTCTCCTTCATTGTTTTTCACTACTGTTGTCCCCCCTTTTTAGGAACCACATGAATAGGACTAACCCACTCAGAGTCAGCAATGGGGTAGATCACCCCAGCATCTAACTATTTAAGAATCTCTTTTTGGACTACCTCCATCATAGGTGGATTAAGTCTCCTTTGAGGGTCTCTCTTAGGCTTAGCATCTTTTTCTAAGGTAATAGTATGTGAACACAAGGTAGGGCTAAGGCCTTTGAGATCTGCTAGCGTCCACCCTAAAGCTTCGCTATGTTCTCTAAGCACTTTAATAAGTTTTTCTTCCTGATCTAAGGTGAGTGCACTAGAGATAATTACAGGTAAGGTCTCATTGTCCCCTAAATAAGCATATTTCAAATTTTCAGGTAAGGGTTTCAATTCCAGTTTAGGGGGTGAGATACTCGAGGGAAGTAACTTAGCATGCTTTTCAGACAGTTCAAGTTTGCTAGGACCATTATGCTCTTTCAAGTGAGACAAGGAACTCATCACCTCATCTAACTTATCATTAACTGGATATAGCACTTTCTGGAACTCAGCATGATCAAGACTCTTAGTAAGCACAGTAAATAGCTCATCCTCATGTGACAAGTCATAGACATCTTGAGATAACTCATCAAAAACATCAAGTGCATATAGATAGTTAACATCAGAAGGAAATTTCATGGCATCAAAAATATTGAACTTAATAACCTCACCATCAAATTCCATGGTTAGTGTCCCTTCGTGCACGTCAATTTTAGTCCTAGCAGTTTTTAGAAAGGGTCTGCCAAGCAAGATGGGAATATCATGGCATGCTTCACCCATGTTCATTACATAAAAGTCAGCAGGGAACACTAGTTCATTTACTTGAACCAAAACATCCTCTAACACTCCGTCATGATAAGTGTTGCTCCTATCAGCTAATTGAATTACTATGCCTGTTTTCTTTAATTCGCCTAAATTTAGTTTGTCATAAACAGATCGAGGCATAACATTAATGGAGGCACCTAAATCAAGCATAGCTTTATCAAAAGCAAAGGTTTCCTATTTTGCAAGGGACAGAAAACACACCAGGGTCTTGACACTTAGGGGGAAGTTTTCTTTGAAACACAGCATACACATTTTCCCCCACACTTATCTTCTCATTACCAATGAGTTTCCTCTTGGTAGTGCATAGTTCTTTTAAGAACTTTGCATAACGAGGCACCTGTTTAATGGCATCAAGGAGAGGTATATTAATTTCTACCTTCCTAAAAGTCTCTAAAATCTCTTGGTTAGCCTCATTAACGTTAGACGTAGGGCTCCTAAATCTACTAGGGAAAGGTGGGATTGGTTTGTAAGATTCTCTTTTCTTTTCTCCTAATTCCTTAGTAGTTTGATTAGACTCTGTATCTAATTCTGGTTCAGCCCCTTTCACTTCTAACTCAGGTTCTACTTCTCTCTTCTTCATAGGTTCCTTTAACTCTTTCCCACTTCTAAGTGTCATGGCACTAACATTCTCTTTGGGGTTAGGGTAAGGTTGAGATGGTAACCTATTCTGTAATTGGGCTTGCAAGTTGCTAACTATGGTATCAGTCGCTGTTTGTCTCTCTTGAACTTGCTTAAGGGGGGTTTCCATACTCTGGAACCTATCATCCATTTTTTTAAGGACTTGTTCTAAGAGGAAATTGGTCCTATCTTGACTGGAAGGCTGACGAGAGGGTTGATCAAAACCAGGTGGATTTGGCTTAGGGCCATACCTAAGGTTAGGGGGGTCCCTCCATCCTTCATTATAAGTATTCGAGTATGGATCATACCTCCTTTGATTTTGGTTAGAGTAAAGGGCATTAACATTACCTTCTTGTAGAGTAGGACATGTATCAGTAGAATGTCTTTCTAGACAACAAATACCACATATTACTGCCTTTTGAATACCCCCAGTAACAATCTTATTTAACATAGCAGTAATGTGAGACAATTGATTCTCTAGAGATGAACTAGAACTTATCTCATTTATCCTTTTAACTTGTGAGTCCCTAGTACCAAATTGCTGAGTATTTTGGGCCATTAAATTAAATAGATTTCTAACATCAGCTGGTGTTTTATTAACCAGAGCCCCCCACTAGCGGCATCAACCATATTACGATCCATAGGAAGCAAACCTTCATAAAAATATTGAATCAATAGTTGTTCAGTTATTTGATGTTGGGGACAACTAACACATAACTTATTAAATCTTTCCCAATACTCACAAAAGGTTTCCCCATTCATTTGTTTGATTCCACATATTTCTTTCCTAATAGATCCAATACGGGATGCAGGGAAAATTTTTTCTAGAAACGATATATGCAATGCAGTCCATGTAGAAAAAGATCCAGCAGGCATATAATATAACCAGTCCTTAGCATTACCAAGCAAAGAGAAAGGAAAAGCCCTTAGTCTAATTTGATCCTCAGGAATTCCTTCATGCACCATAGCAGAACAAGTAATAAGGAATTCACTAATGTGTCTATAGGGGTCATCTCCAGCTAATCCATGAAACTTAGGTAATAAATTAATAAATCCTGAGTTTAATTTCAAAGGTTTATCTAAAACAGCATAAGTGATTGACATTGGTTGGGTTTCTAAGTTAGGAGCAGCAAGTTCTCGAAGAGTAGACATACTTACCTCTTTAACCCTAAAACTTATTGGGTCAGGCTGACTCTCTTTGTTTTCAGCTTTCAATGATTGATCCCTAGCCTCCCCAGTGTCCTTACCACTCCTTAATTTTATGCACTATAAGAAGTCCTACAAAAATAGAATACTAAAGTTAAAACAAAGCAAAGGAAGGAGTAAAATTAAATAGAAATAAACTAGCAATTTAATTTTCTTTCCCCGGCAACGGCGCCAAAATTTGTAAAGCTTGTCGATGGCTACAAATTTAACCACTACTTTGGTTATTAAAACACTTTTTATAGCATAAGAAGGTAGGGATTGATCCACGAAGAAAGATAATTTTAGAAGGCTAGCTTAATCCTAAATAATTTTACTAATCCAATTTATTAAGTCTAATCTTAATAACTCTAAGATAATTATAATCTAATAAATAAAAGTCTAGAAAAATACCCAATGATGCTCCTAAATATTTTGGATTATATTCTGGAAAGAAAACAGTAAAAAACTTTCCTAAATAATTTACTAAAATTAAATCAGAAAAATAACTGAAATTCTAATTAAAATCCAAAACAGAAAATAATAAGCAGAAAATAAATATTAAAAATTTCAAACAGTAGCCTAAAATACTATAATTCAGGTCTGTGAGTTTATAACCTATAAATTGTATCCACTTTATTTTATAAAAATCAAAACAGAAAATTATCACATAATATCAATGCAGAATATTGAATTTAAAATTAAAAATAAAATAATTTGTGAAAATAAAATTACGAAACTAATCAAGAAAATTACTATAATGCTAAAACACAATTTTCTGGGCTCAACAATATCTAAAAGTCGCAATTTAATATTAAAAGTCGAAATTTCAGAATTAAACACCTAAAAATCTGCACTTATTATTTCCACAAAATAATTCTGAAAAATTACCAAATAAATTCCAAAAATCACTAATTTAATTATGGGCATATTATGACACTCTATAAACCCTAGGAACTTATAAAAATCAAAAAAAGAACAAAAATAACTATTTTTAGTCGTATTTCCAACAAACGCTAATGAAAGACTAAAACTAAATATAATTCAATCTAAAAATTATAACTCCCCTAAAAATTAAAATCTAAGTTATCTAAAATTACCTAGACACTCCTAAAAGACTATACTTTTGGGAGGGGTCGATTGAATTTATATTGAAACTAATAAATATAGAACAAAATTTATCAAACTAATCAAATTGACTCTAAAAAAAAAAAAATAATGATCAAAAGTTGTCAAATTTATGAAGAATACCTAGTATAATCTCAATCCACCATGCAAATTAATATTTATCATCAACACATAAGTTAATTTCATTCATGAGTTAAACTGTAGAAGAAATCCACCAGCGGTTCTTCCCCGTTTCTCCTCAGATTCTAGTTTACTTAGGTCCAGCCCTAATATAAACCCTACTAATTTGATAATTTTTACACCAGCGCAAAAATTTAACCAAATTAGAGCATTAAGAATTAGAAAAACATCATTTAACACTTTGTAACCAATTTACCAGCAAATCGATTTAACAAAGATTTAAAGCGATTACCTAATTAAAAGAGAAGGGTTTGAGCCATCCATGATTAATTAAGGTGATACCTAGGCTTAAAAGACTATAACTTTTACGTATTATAATCTTCTAAACTATCAATCGAAATTATATTTAATCAACTAGCATGCATTCTAATCGATTCAACACAATTTTCATAAACGATAAACGCTAATTGCCAAAGAATCACGAATATAAATCAACTAGGCATTAAAGCACAAAACTTGTTTCAAAATAATTAATTTAGCATGGCTTCAAGAAGATTATACTAAGCATAAAAAAATTACTCATTCATATTAAAAGTAAAATTACACAATTCATCCAAATAATTCATCTTTAATAATACTCTAGTCAAAGAAATACAATAAAATAAGGTAAAAATAAATTAAAGAAATAAAATTGTATTACTTAGAGATGGTGGTGATGGACGATGATGATGACGATAAGCGATGAAAGTGGCCTGAGTTGTCTGGCAGCCGTGGGTTTATGGTGAGGAGGACTAAGATGTTGATGATGGAGATTAGGCGTGATGATGGGATGATGAGGAGATGGTTGATGAGAGGATGGTGATTAAATAAAGAGGGGGTGTGGGGGTTTAGGCGTGAGGTGAGAGATGATTAGGGTAGATGATAGTATGGGATGGGATGGTTTAATGTGTGTTAGGCATGGGGTTATATATGTGAGGAGGTGATTATTATATGGAAAGTGAGGGGGTTAGGTTTAGTAAATTAGGGTTTCCTTCCTCTTTTCCTTAGATTTATTCTTTCTCAAGACTTCTAGCTCTTCACCCAATTCTTATAACCCTAGCCCAATATAATAATTATGAAAATAATATTTTTCATAAATTATTTATTGGACCGTCTTTTCAGCAAATTGTGTAAAATTGGAGTTTCAACGTCTTGTCTTCTCATTTTTATTTTTATTAACACCCATCCTAAAAAATATATAAAATAAGATAAATTAGATGCATTAATGTGTAAAATATAATCAAAATAACTAATAAAACGATGCATGATTTTTAGCTTAACAAAAAGTTATACATTTTATATCCTTAAAATATCTAATTTTTAGCTCTCATCATAATTATTTTAGGATTTTTATTTAAATTTATTTCTTTTACAGAAAAATCAAAACTTTAGTTAATTTGGTACAATACTGGAGCTGAAATGGGAGTAAGCAAAAATGGCTAGACATACAATCCAGGAAAAGAAAACAAAATGCCTAAGCCCACTTGATCTCTTCATCTACATCTCATGTGACCCCTATCATTCTTTATTTTCTCCTTCATCACCATCATATAAATCATCAACTTCATCAATTTTAATCACCCTTTTTGTCTTCATCATTAGGTCCTCATTACCCACAATCAACTACCATAACAACTTAGACTTTGTGGAGCAAATCTCTCTAAGACTCAGTCTCAGGAGAATTGGAGTGGATACTAGGTAGCGAAGGATCAACATAATAGCCCAGATTTTGCGAAAGTTGAAGAAGGATAGAGTGGGGGCAAATTCATGTATAAATAGGGGTGGAATAGAGGAGTAAATCATCAATTCATCTGCCATAATCCACTTGTAATCCAGTTTTCCACTCGTTTTTATTCCCTTGATAAAGATTTTTGAGTCCTGAGTTCTTTGCTGTTTTTTTGTTCAAGAGTTGAAAGCTATCGTTGAAAAATTTAGGCAGTGAATAATGATTTTTTTCTCCCTATTGTGTGCTCTTGCTGAGATTTAATTATTGGGTTGAATAAATCAACAAGTTTTTGGCGTCATTACCAGGGATAATGAGTATTCAATTGATCACTTTTTGGTTTACTATTTTTGTTTATATTTGAGTTTTTGTTAGTTTTGAGATTTTTTCATTTTTATTTGAGTAGTTGTAGTTAGATCACCTTTTTATTTATTTATTTATTTATTTTCTTGTCAAAAAAAAGACCAAAAATACAACTGTGGGTGGGACTTGCTTAATTGTTTGGGTTAAGGAGTCTAAAAGAAAAAGACTCGCTGGGATTGAACCTGAACCTAAACTTGAAAAAATGGATGAACAAGAAAGTAATGAAAGGGCCTTAAATGAGATTTTTTTTATCCTCCATGTTCAACTTTACATTCATGTTTTAATCTGCTTACCCTAGGTGCTAATGTGAACCTCAAATTGGAACCACATTACATTCAGATGCTTCCTAAATTCACTGGACTTGAAGATGCTTATCTATTTTTAAGTGAATTTAAAAAGCATGTAATATGATACATTTTCATAATGTTTGAATCGATGTGGTTAAACTAAGATTCGCTCCTTTTGCATTGAAAGATAATGCCAAAGGATCGATGTATAGCTTCCCTGCTAACTCCATTTCTAATTGGAATGATTTCGTTAAGGTTTTCTTATGAAATTACTTCCCTAATGTCAAAACTGTTACATTAATGAATGAAATTAATCAATTTATTCAGTTTGATAAGGAACCCTTTGGGAGGTATATGAAAAGATTTAAGAACTTGTTGGCCCAATGTTCCCACCATAGTCTTGGACAGTCATGTCATTGTAAAATTGCTTATGAGGGTTTGGACCAATAGAACAGGACTATGCTAGAGCCTATGTGTCAATGTGGATTCTTATCTAAGAATCCTACCGTAGCTTGAGAATTCTTAGAAGACTTAGCTGAAAAGACAATGCAGTGGGAGACCACCATAGATGATAGCCTCAATTCTAGAATCGCCAGGGCCAAGGGAAGTACGCATTTAATGTCAGATTTAAGCCATATAGAGTCTAGGTTTGCAGCTTTAGAGAACCAGTTAACAGGATTGACTATTTAGTAACCTCAGGTCTTTCAAAGCACTTCCATTACATGTTCTCACTATCAATCCCTTGACCATACCTTGACTGCTTGCCCTTGCTATGCTCGCTAGTTATCAACTGGAACTGAGCAAGTGAACACGGCTTACCAAAGGCCAAGAAATGACCCTTTTGCACCAACCTACAATCCACGGTGGTGAATTCACCCAAACTTTTCCTAGACCTAGGGTCAAAACATAGGAGGACATAGCACACAGACTAGGCTGTTTCCTAGAAACACCTTATCCTGCCCTACAAAGCACCTAGACTGCCTCCTCCCACTATTGCCCATGCACAATCACCTCCTGGATATAATGAGATTGATAAAAGATTTAATAATCTAGAAAGATCATGGAATAGCCTGGAGAAGATAATGAGGACAATGGCAGAATAATTGTCTCAACTGGTCACTGCTAATAGGGAGAAGGGAACATTTCCTAGTAAGACAGAACCTAACCCAATTGGAAGTCTATCCTCGATGTGCCCACTAGTCTTGGATAATGTGAAAAGGGCTAATGCAATAACTTCACTTAAGTTAGCTTGTTTAATTGATCATAACTTAATAAACCTTGTGAATGTTCCTATTCAGCTTTCTCCATCTCTATCTTCACCATATCTCCTTACGAATGATTTTACTTCTATGAATGCTACTGATGGCACCCCAATTGACTCTTCCCCTTTCGACTGACTGACTTAGTTGACCTTAAGGAGATTAAGCAAGGTGAGTCTATGAAGGGAGATGATACATCTTAACATTCCACTATTGACCGGGGTCACAAAACCATTGCACCCTTTCCGAATAGGCTATGGAACAAGAAGGACCAAACCTATGTTGATAAGATTAGAGAGACTTTCTCTCAAGTCAAAATCAACATTCCCCTTCTAGATGCTATCCTGCAGATGTCTCTGCGTGCCAAGTTCTTGAAAGACTTGTGCACCACAAAGAGAACGACTAATGTCCCAAATTAAAAAAGGCTTTCATAGCCTCTAACGTGAGCTCCATTATCTCATGCTAGATCCCAGCCAAGTACAAAGACCCTGGATTTCCATAGTCATAGGGGACCAGACCATCCATATAGCATTGTTGGATTTAAGGGCTAGTGCAAATTTACCTCGATACTCAATCCTGCGATGCAGGGATTGGGAGAGTTAAAACCCACTAGGACGATCGTCCAGTTAGCTGACCATTCTACTATAACTCCTAGGGGCGTAATTGAGGATGCGTTCATTAAAGTGGGTGAGTTGATATTTCCTGTGGATAGTTATTCCTGGAAACTAAGTCTGTTACTAATCTTGAGGCCTAAATACCTACCATTCTTGGTCGACCTTTCCTAGCTACTTCAAATGCTCTGAGCAATTATAGGAAATGATGAAGTTGTCTTTGGGAACATGACTGTTAATTTGAATATTTTTAATCTGCAAAGACAACTGCTCTTTTTGATGAGATTGACATTGTTAACTGGCTAGATGTGTATGTTTATGATGACTCATGTGTTGATGGATTGATTGAAAATCATACGTGTGATAAGATTGATTCCCTCTCCCCCGATTCTTCTAACTTCTCTTCCCTTATCACACATGTTTTTGATTCCACATTAGAGTTGAAACCTTTCCCTGATTCCCTTAAGTGTGTCTTTTTGGGTCCTAATGACTCTTTTCCTGTGATTATTGTATCTAATCTGATTGAGGACCAATAGAGTAAATTGTTGAAAGTTCTTGGGAAAACAAAGAGGCTATAGGGTCGATTTTTGGTGACATTAAAGGTATTAGGCCCTCCATTGTGCAACATAAAATTCATTTAGAGGATAATACTAAACCTTCTAAAGACCACCAAAGACATCTAAACACTATCCTATAAGAAGTCGTCAAAAAAGATCTCATTAAGTGGTTAGATCATGGGATAATTTATCCCATTTTTGATAGCGAGTGGGTTAGCCCAGTCCAAGTTGTTCCTAAAAAGACCGGTATTACCGTAATTAGGAATGACAACAATGAGTTAGTCCCCACTATAGTCCAGTATGGATAGCGTGTCTGTATTGATTATGGGAAACTAAGTGTAACCACTAGGAAAGACCATTTCCCTTTGCATTTTATAGACCAAATGCTTAAGAGGTTAGTTGGACATAGTTACTACTGCTTCTTGGATGGATACTCTAGCTACAAATAAATCTCCATAGCACTTGAGGACTAAGATAAGACCACTTTCACATGCCCCTTTGGTACTTTTACCTTTAGGAGAATGTCATTTGGTTTTTGTAATGCTCCTACTACTTTTTAACATTGTATGATCTCTATTTTTTTTGACATGGTTAAGCAATGCATTGAGGTGTTTATAGATGATTTTTTTGTCTTTGGTTCCTCATTTGATGATTTTTTGGCCACTCTGAATATAGTTTTGTAAAGATGTAGGGAGAAGAATTTGACTCTAAACTGAAAAAAAAATGCCATTTTATGGTAAAGAAGGGCATTGTTTCAGGGCATGTAATTTCACCTGATGGGATTGAAGTTGATAAAGTAAAAAATGATTTGATTACTAATCTCCCCCCTTCACTTGTGTGAAAGATGTTAGGTAATTTTTAGGGCATGTAGGATTTTATGGATGATTTATCCAAGATTTCAGTAAAATTGCTAAGCCCTTGACCAACCCTTTAGCGAAAGTTGTTCATTTTCACTTCTCTGAGGAGTGTTTAAAGATATTTAATAGGCTGAAGGAAGCCCTGACCTCTGCATCCATCCTATACCCTCCTATCTGGGGAGAGCCCTTTGAGCTTATGTGTGATGTCTCTGACTATGCTATAGGGGTTATTTTAGGACAACATGTAGATAGGAACCTCATGTCATATATTATGCGAGTCATACCTTAAACGAGGCCCAGCTGAACTATACAGTAATTGAAAAAGAATTTTCGGCTATTGTCTTTGGTTTTGAAAATTTTCAACCCTACTTGATTGGCTCTCTTGTGATTGTCCATACTGACGATGTTGCACTTGAGCATCTCCTCTCCAACAAAGATGCGAAACCTAAGTTACTTAGATGGATTTTGCTCTTGCAGGAGTTTGATTGTGAGATTCGGGATAGAAAAGGTTCTGAAAAC
Source organism: Carnegiea gigantea (assembly GCA_029747015.1). Classification (NCBI taxonomy): domain Eukaryota; kingdom Viridiplantae; phylum Streptophyta; class Magnoliopsida; order Caryophyllales; family Cactaceae; genus Carnegiea; species Carnegiea gigantea. The sequence goes on from JAKOGI010001145.1 coordinate 219,406, forward strand.
ATAGTTGATAACCATCTATCCTGAATGATTGTGCAACAAGAGAACGAGTCCCCCATATCTAAGTGCTTCCCTAACGAGCAGCTACTTATTGTTCAATTTGAGCCATGGCATGCTAACATTTTCAATTACCTTGTTACTAGTGAGATACCCCTAGGTTGGAGTAAGCCTGATAAGGATAGATTCTTTTATCTGGTGAAATTTTTCAATTGGGATGACCTCTACATGTTTAAATATTATTCTGACCAGATTTTTAGTAGGTGTATCCCTAACAATGATATTAGAAGTGTCCTTTCTTTTTGTCACCACCAAGCTTGTGGGGCATTTTAGTGGGATGGAAACAGCTGGCAAAGTCCTTCATTATGGTCTGTATTAGCCTCCCTTATTCAAACACATCCATTCGTATTCCAAAAGTTGCCCTAGGTGTCAATAGTTTGGGAAAATCAGTAGGAGAGATATAATGCCCGTTAACCGTATTATTGATTATTGTTGTTGAGATCTTTTATGTGTAGGGGACTTATTTTATGGAAACATTTCCATCTTCTTTTGGTAATAAGTATATTCTCCTAGCTGTAGACTATACATCTAAGTGGATGGAGGCTGTGTCGACCCAAACAACTGAGTTTCTCCAGGTATGGCATGCCCAGGGCTATCATTATTGACTACGGTACTCATTTTGACAATTATTCTATTGACATTATTGAAAAAGTACTCCATCATTCATTGTTTAGCCACCTCCTATCATCACCAAACTACTAGCCAAATAGAGGTATTTAATAGGTAAATTAAACAGATTCTAGAAAGAACTTTGAGTAGAAACTGCAAGAACTGGACAGATAAGCTCATTGATGCTATCTGGACTTATAGGACGCCTTTTAAGGACCCTATTAGGCATGTCTACTTTTAGGGTTGTCTTTGGTAAGCCTTGTCATCGTCATATAGAACTTGAGCATCAGGCTATGTGGGCTACAAAGACTTTGAACCTTAACTTAGAAGTAGCTAAGGTAGAGAAGAAGTTATAGCTGAGTGAGTTAGAAGAGATCAAAGCTGAGGCCTAATGAAAACTCTAGGATGCATAAGGAGAGAGCAAAATTATTCTATGGTAGGCATATTCACATGAAAGAATTCCTACCAGGTCAGAAGGTATTGCTCTATGACTCCAGACTACACCTTTTTCCAGGTAAATTGAGATCTCATTGAGCTGATCCTTTCATTATTTCTCATGTTTTTCCACATGGTGCTATAGAGATACATGACCCCACGACAACTACACAGTTCAAGGTTGACGGACAGAGGTTGAAGCCATTTTTGGAGCTACCTGTAGAAGAGAGAGAAGTAGAGTGTTTGATGCCACCATAATATAGAGATTGAGAATGTAGAGATTAGCTTGGATGCATCCAACATTCAACCTGATACTATTGTTCCTCTATATAAAACCTTATTTTGTATATCTATTTTCTTTTATTATCTTATCTTTGTTTTTGATTATGTGCTTTTCATTCTTATATTTCTATATGCAATAGGGACATTGCATTGTTTAAGTGTGGGGTTGATGGCCTTTGCAGATTTTTTTTAATTTTTATTTTTTAAAAAAATGATTAAAAAATACCAAAAAGTTTTTTTTTTCTCTTCCTTTGTTTTATTTTGTTTTGGGCAATGTGTACAGTTTTGACTAGCTTAATCTCTTATAACTTAGATTAGGTTGAATATAGGTAGGTCGTACATGACAAGAAATTAGTCCTAAGTCGAACACTCTATAACCCAATTCTAACCTCACCATTTTCTTATAACTGTGAGTCTACTCTTCACTTTGAAAATCACTATTATCTTTGTGTCTTAGGCCTCTATAGTTTCTCCTGCTTGTCTTAGGCTTTCACCCTTAAAATATCTAATTTTTACTTATCATAATAATTATTTTATGATTTTTATTTAAATTATTTTCTTTTGCAGAAAAATTAGAAATATAGGTAACTTGGCACAAAAGTGGAGCCGAAACGGGAACAAGCGAAAATAGGCTAGATGCACAACCTAAGAAAAGAAAAGAAAAAGCCCAAGCCCGCTTGATCTCTTCATCTACATCTCACGTATCCCTCTTTGTTTTCTCCCTCATCGCCATCACATAAATCATCAATTTTAATCACCACCATCATCTTCATCATCAGGCGCTCATCACCCACAATCAACTACCATAACAACCTAGATTTGGTGGAGCAAATCTCTCTAAAACTCAGTCTTATGAGCGTTGGAGTGCCTACTGGGTAGCGAAGGATCAGCAGAACAACACAGATTTTGCGAAAGTTGAAGGTGGATATGGTGGGAGCAAATTCATGTATGAATAGGGGTGGAATGGGAAGCTGTGGACATCAGTTCATTGGCCATTATCCACTTGTAATCTAGCATTTCACTCACTTTTATTCCCTTGATTCAGATTTTTGAGTCCTGAGTTCTTCGCCATTTTTGGGTTCAAGAGCTTAAAAACTATTGTTGACAAATTTGGACAGTGAATAATGATTATTTTCTCCCTATTGTGTGCTCTTGTGATATTTAATTATTGGGTTCAATAAATCTGCAAATTTCAACATGATTTTTAGTTGGTGAATGCTCTATTCTTTTCATTTCCATGCTCTATTCCTTCATTTTCTTTGCTCATTTCCTTCGGTTTTTTATGCTATGTCCTTTCATTTTTAACCTATTTGTTTTGTCACTCTACACCTAATCTTGTTTTTTAATTAATCTATTTTATTTTAGTCTTTTGCCGATTTTGTTTCTTCCATAGAACGCCCCCTCCCCCATGTGCATTTAATTCTCTAACCCCTTTTACAGCCTTTTAGTTTCATGGCTAAGGAGCCCTTTGACTCCTATTTAACTTCCCACAAGCAGCTATTAGCTTTAGATTCTATTATTATTATTATTGTTATCATCATCATCATCATCATCATCATCATCATCATGATTATTGTTATTATTGTTATTTGACTTTTGGAAGCCCAAAGGAACAAAAGTTAGGTAAAGTTGTCTAGTGTTTGTCTCAAAGTGGCAAAAGATTGGTTGTTTAATCCTAATATTATTATTGTTGTTGCATTTATTTATTTTTTTTGCATAGTCTATAATCTTCTTACGTCAATTTTTAAGTTTAGTCATTACATTAGACATTCATAGTAGAGCTACCGTGGTTAATTTAACACTTTCATCTTCGCGAGAATGACCTGTATTTGCTGGATCAAAGTATAAGTTGACACCATGCACTTGCGGCATACTTTTGAAATCAACAATTTGCACCTGAATTTTGTTCTTCCTTCAAGACACACAATAGATAGAGATTGTTGTGCTCTCTTTGTTGATGAAAGAAGGAAATTAAAGGGTTTCTTTGAAACATGGTCTTCAAGAGTAGAACTGGAAAAACTAACCCGAGACCCGATACCCGAACCGAATGACCCAGATCCATACCCGAACCGACACCCGAAATGGGATGAACCGAATTAGACTCGAACACCCGAAGTAAACCGATCCAGAATCGAATGAAACCCAAATTGTAGGATGACCCGAAATAACCCATACCCAAAATGATCCAAACCAATTCAAACCCGATCCATAGTGACCCCACTCAAAGTGAACCGAAAATGGACAACCCAAACACAAACAGAACCATACCCGATTTAAAACCGATCCGATTCTTACTTGACTCAATTTTACCCGAATAAGTAGTAACTTTTTTTTTTATTTTAGTCTTTTTTCGTTTGGGGGGAATTTTGAATTTTTCAAACTCAATTAATTGAGTTTAGGTGGGAAAATAAAAACAACTTAAGAGGGAATTTTTATAAATGAAATCAATTAAAAACTTAAGAGGAAAAAATAAAATAGTTGATAGTTTAAAATTTTTTAATTTGATAGATATGTAGTTAAAATATAAGAGAAAAAATATTTTGTCACAATAGGAATTAAGAAAAGATAAGCACAATTAGCAATTTATTAAACTTATTAGGATCTAACAATCCTATTTACCAATTCCAACTATGATAAATACGACCTGTTATAAATCAACCTATTTCTCTTTACCAACTCCAAATATGACAAACTTGAAGTTATAAACCAACATCAGGGTCTAAATAAAAATTTTGTTATTTTCTTTCTTTTTTTCATTTTTCAAGGTATATTTTGGTATTGGGGCTCACAAATGGGACCATTGACAAATGATTTATGTTAGGTTGGTCCACTTATTTTGTCATCGCATGGACTCAACTGAGATGATTAAAACCTGACTTAACGGCACATAATCCTTTGGATAATTGCATGGCACATTTGATTAAAACTTGTCTTTGTAATTTACTAACTTCCTTAGTAAATTTAGAATTAACCCCACATAATTTTCCATTAATTATATATATATATATTTATATATATATATATACATATATACGTATATATATTATATATATATATATATATATATATATATATATATATATATATATATATATATATATATATATATATATATATATATATATAACGTATAATGTATAATCAATTAATCATTAACGTGTGAATTAAAAGAGAAATCTAGAATAAATGGGTTTGTCTAATTAAATGGTTTTTATTTTTTAAATATAATTTAAGAGTAAAGAACTAAAGGTAGCTACATTGAAAATATAAAATGATTCGAAATTAATTCAATTTGATTTATACCCTATTTGATTTACATTTGACTCGATATTGACCCAAACATTGAAGTAAATCTCATCTGGCCCAAATTACACTTGACCATATTCGATTCGAACTGAGCTACTGTAGACAACTCGAAACAGACTCGACCTGAACTCCACCCGAACCGAACCTTTACCGACCCAAACATGGTACCCGTAAGTGACCCGAACCCGACCTTTACCCGAACCAAACCGAGCCCGACCCAAACATCGTTGACCCGAAAGTGACCTGAACCCGAACTTCACCGAACCCGAACCCGACCCAAATGTAGTTGACTGAAAAATTACCCGAGCCGAACTAGGATCCGACCCGTACTTGACCCAAATGACCCATTTATCAAGTCTATTCAAGAGTATGTTTTACCATTGATAATTGAGTTTCAAGGCAAAATTTGAGTTATATGTGTCTTACTGCACATTTTATTGATGATGATTGGCATTTACATAAAAGAATAATCAATGTTTGTCCTGTTGCTGGCCACTCTGGGGAACTTATTAAGAGGGCAGTTGAGAAGTGGTTAATTGAATGGAATTTGAAAAATGGTTTGACTGTGACGATGGACAAAATACAAGTTCAAATGATGTTGCTATTCAATATTTGAAAAGAAGGCTTAATCATTGGGGAGCTACTATGTTGGATGGTAATTATTTACATATTAGATGTGTGGTGCATATTTGGAATTTTGTTGTGAAAGATGGATTAAAAGATCTTGACCTTTCCATTGTCAAAATTTGTGCTGCTGTAAGATTTGTCAGGTCTTCACCTGTAAGGTTAGAAAAGTTTAAGGCTTGTACAGAAGAGGAATGCATCAATGAAAAAGGTCTTCTTTGTTTAGATGTTGATACAAGGTGGAACTCTACTTTTCGATGCTTGAATATGCATTTAAATTTAGAAAGACATTTAGTAATTTGGAATCAAAAGGTGGTCTTTACATTTAAGAAATGAGAAACCATGGTGGTCCTCCTAATAACGATGATTGGAAGAAAGTTATTGCATTGTTGTCCTTTTTGAGAATCTTCTGTGAAACCACATTGAAGTTGTCTTGGTCTCTTTATGTGACGGGTAACTCTTGTGTACCCAAATATATATGGAGTTGGCTATTTGATGTCAGGTTATTCCAAGAATTTGGATCAGAGCATTACGAATATGGCATATCAAATAAAAGCCACATATGACAAGTATCAGGTATATGTTAATAATATCAACGTCTTATTGTTCATTGCTTTAGTCCTTAACCCAAGATACAAATTGGATTATGTTGAATGAGTGATAAGGACTAATTATGATCATGAAAGTGGCGGTATGTTGTTTCTCTAAGTCAAGTACTGTCATTCCTTCTAGTCCTTCTTGTGATGTGGGCTCAAATGATCAACAAATGATGGATGCCAACCAAGTTACCAGTATGAGCCGTAAGAAAGAGAAGGGAACTCTAGAAAATCAAAAGAAAAGTGAGTTAGACAAGTATTTAAGTGATAATTGTGAATAGGGAAATCATTATGCATTTGAAATTTTGCAATTTTAGAAGGATCAATAAGAGAGATACCCTACTCTTGCCAAAATTGCTCGAGATGTGCTTGTTATGCCCGGTTTCTACTGTGGCTTCTGAGTCGGGGTTGTGTTCTTGGTTCTTTCCGCACTTGCTTCACCCCTGGAATGGTGGAAGCTCTCATTTGTTGTCAAGATTAGGCAAGAAGGTCATATGGTCCTCTTATAGTAGAAGATACCTTACTTGAGATGGAGGAATTGTAGAAAAGTGAGTATTCTAATTCTTATTTATTATTTTATTCATTTTTATTACTATTGTATAACTCTTAATAGTATATGTATAATGATAAATTTTATTTTACATGAATTTCAATGTTAGGTATTGAGGACTTATCTTTGGAGCAACTCACAATTATTATCAACGAGTCTATTGTTGCTTCAAATGATCTATGAAGTGGAGCTCTCAACTCTCTTGCAATGCAAACTCTAGTTTCTAGTTTTTACAGGATCTATAGATACTTAATGTTTTATCACCCCATCCTTGGCTTGTAATATTTGTCAAAACTTTTAATTGCTTATACATGGTTTATAACACTATGTAATCCTCCCACCCCTTAAGTTTTAGAATTTTATATCTGAAGCAATGGCTACTTGGCTACTTGGCTAGCCATGGGGAAAAAATGATAGTGGACACAGGAAACTGCACATTCTAGAGTATGGATTATGGACTATGGACATGAGAAATATTGCTTTTGTGTTGTATTATATTTTTGATGAGTTTATTTTGGTTAAAGGTAAGCAAAAAAATAAGCAAAAAGTAGCTACTAGCAAGAAATACGGGCCATGAACAATAATTAAGACTGGGGGATTTATAGAAAAAAATTTGTACATTTAGGTTTTTAGGATTCAGTTAACGATAAACCGAATCAAAAGTGCAGTTAACCAAACCAAAAGTATGATTAACTGAATCGAATGTCCGGTTAACCGGATATTCTGGCTCGGTTTACGATTTGGATATTGGTTGAACCGAAAATCAGCTAATCGATAATTTTAGTTCGGTTTATGGTTTGCATTCTTCCCGAACCAAAAAAGCGGTTAACCGAACATTTGATTAACCGAGTTTGACCACCCCTAATTAGAGGTAATAGTCCTATCATAGTGCAACATAGGATCCACCTTGAGGATAGTGACAAGCCCTATCGGGTTAGACAAGCAAGGTTAAACACTACCCTTTAAGAGGTTATGAGAAAAGAAATCCTAAAGTGGTTGGATCACGGTATCATCTACCCCATCTTGGATAGTGAGTCGATGAGCTCCATCTAAGTCGTTCCTAAAAAGACCGGTATCACTATGATTAAGAACGATGATGATGAGCTCATTCCCATAAGAATCTAATCTAGGTGGAGGGTATCCACTGATTATAAGGAAGCTAAACTCCGCCACTAGGAAGGATCACTTTCCTTTACCCTTTTTGGACCAAATGTTGAACATTTTAGTCAGATGGGCTTTCTATTGCTTTCTTGATGGATACTCCAACTATATCCAAATTCCCATTGCCCCCGAAGACTAAGAGAAGACTAGATTTATGTGTCCTTTTGGCACCTATGCCTTTAAGAAGATGTCCTTTGGTCTTTGCAATGCTCCAACCATCTTCCAAAGGTATATGATACCGATATTTCTGATTTAGCCGAGTAATGCCTTGAGATTTTCATGGATGATTTCTCCGTATATGGAGACTCTTTTGAGGATTGCTTGACTAACTTGGCAAAGGTTCTAAGAAGATGTCGAGATAAGCACTTGACCCTTAATTAGGAAAGGTGTCATCTTATGGTCAAGAGGGGGATAGTCTTGGGCCATATTATCTCAAGTAAGGGGATAGAGGTAAATAACGCTAAGGTGGATTTGACTACAAACCTTCCCCTCTGAACTTGTGTGAACGACATAAGATCTTTTCTTGAATATGTTGGTTTCTATAGTAGATTTGTTAAGGACTTTAGCAAGATCGCCAAGCCCTTGTCCTCACTCCAAGCAAAGGATATTCTATTCCGTTTCTCCAAGGAGTGTGAACTGGTATTAATGAACCTTAAGGATACACTGACCATGGCTCCTATCTTGCATCCTCCCGTTTGGGGAGAATCATTTGAACCTATGTGTAATGCATTGGGCTATGCAGTTATGGTAGTTTTGGAACAATGGATTGATAAGAAGTCCCATATAATTTACTATGCGAGTGATACATTGAATAAGGCACAAATGAATTACACCATAATTGAAAAAACATTTCTAACTATGGTTTTTGGATTAGGAAAGTTTAGGCCATATCTCTTAGGGTCTCATGTTATTATTTCACCAACCACGTCACATTGAAACACCTTGTTGAAAAGAAATATACAAAGCCTAGGCTAATTAGATGGATCATGCTACTCCAAGAATTCGATTGTGAGACTAAGGAACGGAAGGGTTCCGAAAACCCGATAGCGGACCATCTCTCTCGGATTATCATTGACGATGCTAGCGAAATCCCTGTCTTTGGTTGCTCCCCTAATGAACAACTTTTTAGGGCTCATGTAGAACCATGGCTTGCCTCCATAGTGAACTGTTTGGTGACTAGGGAAATTCCTAAGGGTTGGACCAAAGATAATAGGGCGCTTTTTCTTTAAATGGTTAGGCTTTTCATAAGGGATGCTCCCTACTAATTTAAACACTATGAAGACCAAATTATTAGGAGATGCCTGTCCGACGACTAAATCCATTGTGTCTTTTTTTTCCTATGATCATGCTTGCAGAGGGCATATTAATGGGAGAAAAACTGCTATGAAAATTCTCCAAAGTGGATTGTATATGTTGACTCTCTTCAAAGTTGCTCGTGACTATTGCAAAAGATGTTTGCATAGTCAACAATTGGGTAAAATAGGTAAAAAGACATGATATCGCTAACCCCCATTATAGTTATAAACATATTTGATGTTTAGGGAATCGATTTTATGGAATCGTTCCCAAATTCATTTGACAATGAGTACATTCTAGTGTGTGTTAATTGTGTATCTTAGTGGGTTGAGGCAATCCCTACAAGGACACATGAGTCTACGGTGGTCATAAGATTCCTAAGGGAGAATATTTCCACTCGATACAGGATGTCTCGAGCAATCGTCGGTGATCAAAGGACCCATTTTAACGATAGGTCTTTTGATGCACTACTAAAAAGGTATACCATCATTTATCACCTTGGAACCCCTTAACACCCTCAAATGAACGGTCAAGTGAAAGTGTGTAGTGGACAAATCAAATAAATCCTTAAAGAGATGGTAAACAAGAACAGGAAGGATTAGGCAAAAAAGTTAAGCGCCCTTCCACGCTTAAAATTTCCGCTAGTAACACTTACATGTGTGGCAGTAGATGGTTGTCACGCTTAGGTCAAGCGTGCATAGGGTAACAGTGGAGAAGAATTATCCACACTTATTAAGCATGGCAATAAGCAATCCAGCCTCACATATATGCGTGGCATATGTCAAATGCTTCCATGCTTATATGAATAGTAAATAACTCCCATGCTCATAAGAGCGGGGAGAATTGCCCTACGTACAGCCTAATGCCCCACCATTCTATGGTTATAAGTGAGAGGACCTGCATTTTATGACTAACATGTAATAGCATTGCCGTATAAAGTTGCTACTGGTAGGAAACATTTTTTGGATGTGCATATTATTAATATTTCTAAAAGAAGTATAATTTGTCAAATAATGCGTTGCTACATTATATTATAAAATTTGCATGCAAACACCCAGAATTGGAAAAATCTGGAAATGTCAAAAGCGTGATAATGTTGTAAATATTATGAAATTAAACTAAAATTGTCCTCATCAAAAGTCGACAAACGTACTAGCTAGTTACAATGTAGAATGTACAAGACATTTGAATATACATGTATATATACATAATATTTGAGATAGACTAAAGCTAAGTGCAGCTAAAATTTCAAAAGCCCTGGGCCTTCACTTCAAGAACTCATATTTGCCATCTCATATTGTTACGCATTGTCCTTGCTCAAAATCTATAATAAATGTAACGAATACATTAAAATTAAAATTATAAACATGACAATTTTGTGGAAATATCCTAGCTAAAATGAGAATAAGGTGGAAAATAAAATAAAAAGAAAGATAAGAAGAAATTCATCTTGAAAACCAAGGCAAGCTAAACAACTTGACAGCAACAAAAGCTAGATGGGTATCTTCCTCAATGCTACGAGTCATGAGGCATGATAATAATTTAATGAAAACATCACCACCTACAAACAGAGGATACATCATGCTGTCTTGCAACATTTATTTTTGATTAGAAAAAAAAAAATACTCTTTACAACACCACCAACTTCAACCAAAGGAGGGCCCAAGACAATGAAACAAGAAAAAAAGAAATCAATTGAGACTAAACTGATGAAGAGAGGCATAGCTATTATTAATGACTATATATAATGCTTAAGCGATGAGCTTTAACATCAACTACTATCAATCGATTCAAAGGTCCTATATTTGACAAACAGTTTTTTATTGTTTTATCACTAAGATTCATATGTGCTCAATCAATTTAATTAAGTATGTGTCTCAAACAGCCAATACGTGCTAGTATACACTATTGCTAGTAGATATATAGAACATGTTGGACAGTTTAATGTTCACATGCTAACACGTCATATAAAAACTTAAAAGCTCACATTCTCACCTAGTTGAAGGAAACAACTGCTCGCCAAAAGCATTGATACTTTTCTTACCTTCCTTATGTTTGAGTGGGGAAGATTTTTCACCATCACTACTCCATACTCGCCACAAACCATAAATCGTGTTCTCTAAGGTATTTATTCTTAAAGCTACTTCATCAATGAAAGCCACAAAAGCAAACCATTTTTTTCGACAGGCAACTAACATAGAAAAAATAGGTAAGCCACTGTTAATCCAACTTACCGAACCTAATAAAAATAAGATGGGAAATAGAATGAATGGTACAAAAGAAACATAAGGAGAGAGAGTTACTAACAAACATTGTCTAAGAACGCACTAACTCATGCAAACCAAGGATACAGTGCAGATACAAACACTCAAATGGGACAAGCGATGTCATAAATGTGTCCCACTACTTTACTAAAAGGAATCTTAGGTGATCTAAGTCTCCAAGACCACAAGAAAGAATAGCTATCTGGCATTTGCCGGCATCATTCTCTACCAAGTCAAATCTAGTACCCAAGTACACTTCAGGACCTTAATCAAGTTATAATTTATCTTCTGATCAAGTGTCATGAATGGATCTTCCCTTTCTGCCAAGCTCGGATGCCTAGAAAGGTTTAGGTTGCCAGTGATCTACCCTATCAAGCTAAGCTTCTTGTTGGTATAGGGCAGTCAAAATCCTATAGTTTCTATACTCTATAAAAGCTACAAAAGTTATGCGAAAGAGTTCAATAACTTCGCCTCACACTTAATAGTTGCATCATCCACAAACTTGGTTGATAAATGCTTTTGCATACATCATTTTTAGGACATATTGTAGGGCTTTTTCGGGAATATGTGAGTGTAATGTCATAATTTATACTCCTATTCTCATTTTATGCTCAGGTATGGTTCTTTTATGCATTTTGTAGGATTTTAGCCATTTGACCCAACATTTGATGCTCATTTGAGTGTATATTGACCCCCTCATGGATGCCCCTAAGTTGCCATGCCCGTGGAGTAAGAGAAGAGTAGACGATTTTGGATCTAGCAAGCACCACGATCTGCCAATGGTGGCTGCCATGCCCGTGGTGAGCCTATAACTACCAATCTCTGCATCTTCCTTTGTTGTGCGGCTAAGCATGCTCTATTTGCTATTTAAAAGGGTTGCTTTCAGCTAAAAGAAGACATTCAACATCCCATTCCATCACCCATCACCTCATCCACCATTAAAGATTAGTTTAAATTAGACAGAGGGAGAGAAACAAGATCGAAGTGAGATCTTGCAAGAATTCCATGCCAGGTTTGCGATCGATAGATTCAAGTGCGATTCTTGGTTGAGAAATTCTTCTCTCTTCCTTTCTTTTCTCCCCTTGTTTTAGATTTCATGTTTTGCAATTTTGATTTAGATTTGTAGTTTTGATCTCGGACTTATGCAAATTCTAGTTTATTTCCAATCTTGCATTGTTAGCTTTGGTTCTTTTGAATTTGTTGGATTGTTTTATCGAATTCTAGATGCTTATTGCCTTGCAAAAACTTTATCAATTTCTTACAGGTTGTGGGCATTGGGTGATGAACTAAAAGGTGAAATCTAATATCGAAATCGTAGGATTTGACTTGATTGTGGGGAGTCTTGAGAAAGTCTTACCAATTGAGAAACCATTGATTTGATAATTGCACACTTAATGAACCTAAATAAATTGAGAACCCTTGAGAAATGGTAATTGGTTAGATTTTGGGTATTTTACTTCACCTTGAAAGAGGGTTGTGAAACTTTGATTATCGGCTTTAAAATAATGATTAGAGGAAAAGGTGCCAGTTTGATATTTTGGATTGAGAAAATTGCTTGATTTGTTTAATTGCTTGATTTTGTCCATTACATTAGATTGTTTATTATCAACATTTCAATCTCAAACTTGGATTTGCTTAGTCTATCTAGAAGAAGCATAGCCCAATAGATCAATCTAGTCTCTGTAAGATCAACCTTGATTTACTACAATGCCACTGTGCGCTTACAACAGTGGTCAAGTTTTTCACACTGTTGTCAAGAACTAGTGTTGAATATTGGATTTTTCCTAATAGGTTTGACTAAGCATTTTGTTTTACTTTGGGGAAAAAACCCAAAAAAAAACAATTTTGAAAATTGAAAAGATAATTTTTTTAAAAGGGTTATTGGACCTAAATAATCTGAAGTTTGGGGGTGTTGGATGGAAATAATCCGAACTGGAACATTGGATGCCAATGATCCCAACTTTGTCCATATTTATTTTCCTTGCACTCGGGCCGAGTTGAACTCGGTTGTTTGCTGACAGGGTGGTGGTGCTACATTACGTGGAGAGTGGCATGTAAATGATAGGTTTTTGGAATTTTTTTCAGGAGGACACATCAGTGTCCTGTTTGGAGAAGGGAGGAACATATCAGATTAGAAATAAAATGAAGAGTTCGTGACTAGCGCCCTTTTTTTTCTACTCAAACATTCTTCCTTCCTCCCTTTTATGCTTATAAAGTGAACCCTAAATTTGGAGAAGGCAACCTCAAATTCTTCTACAACCGGGTGGAGAGAAGAGCAACAGGAGAGGTTGTGTGGGAAGAGAGGTGTGTACGATTTGGGAAATGTCTGGGAAGAGAATAACAGAGATGGGGTCATCTTGTTCAAGTGGAAGAACTTCAAGAATCAAAAATGGAGAGCCATGTATGGTGAAGTGCTTCCATGAGCTTCCTGTCATCCGCCAGATATGTAGACGACCTCCCAACAAGGGAAGGAAATTTTTTGGCTGTCCTCTATGGAGAGTAAGTCTGAACATTAGAAATTAGGGTTTGCATTTATCCGTGACTTAAAAGTGAAATTGATTTCTGAAATTTGATAATTTTATTTCTGAAATTTGCAAGGTTGGTGATGACTATGGCTACTTCAGATGGGATGAAGAGGTGGAGATTTCAATTGGGGAGAGAAACAAAATTCTAGAACAAAGGATAGAGGAATTGGTAGCTGACAATGAGAAAATGGGGATTGAGCTGGGCAACTTGAAAGCTAATAAGCGAGGGAAGAACATAAGAGATGAAGATAATTCAGATTACACTTGGAATGTAAGGGAAGAGATATCCATACTGAGAATGAAGATTGCCAAGGAGAAGCAGAAAAGGGCAGCCGCAGAGGTTCAGTTGAAGACAGTTAGAGAGGAACTAATGGCACTTGATATGAAGTGTTCCCAGAAAGACAAAGTTACTTTTTGTGCGACTGTTATTGTGGTAGTTCTTGTAATAGCTAGGTTTATGTAATGAATGGAAATTGCCATCAATTGTAGGTTGTCATAGACACCAAAACAATGAAATTTCAGTTGTAATGAATGCTAGTGTGAATGGTGAATTTGTCCTATATTGGAAACCTGTGTGATTCATTGCCTGTGTGATTCATTGCCTGTGTTAGTTTGACATCAAAAGAGGTTACAGTGAGTGAAGCATATGGATTAGTTGAGATCAAAGTTTCTAACAGACAAACTTTAACAAGTGTTTTAGCATTCCCAAAACATCCATACACCAACATTACAGTCTGCTACATGAGTTGTTGGCAAGCGTTTATAAAAAATAATAGCTGCAAAGCTTTACAGCACTGAGTGATTGAGACCACAATTTACACAAAAGGAACTCAGAAGCAGCATTGTAGAAAACAAGGGGCCCTAAGTTACAGAAATTGTATTTTAATCCCTTCATGGTGTGGGAGGCAGCTACTCCCAACAGATGCTTGACTAAGAAAATGCCCTACTTCTACATCAACCGTAGATGTTGCTCCACTTATGCTGGCATTGTCCTATATTGGAAACCCACATTTCAAAGTCAGTAAGTGCAACTGAAATCAAATCACATTTTAAAATCGCAGGGTGATAGCAGTAAGTACAGCACTTATATTTGTTCTTATCCTCTCTCCTTCTCTGCCTCTCTCAGTAGCTCTCCCTCTGCCTCTGCCCAATCCTCTCCCTCTCCTTCTGCTTGTAGGTTTGCCTCTTCCTCTTTGAGCTTGGGAGGGGATAGGCATCTGTTGAATTTTAGGCTGAAGCTGAGGTTGCTCAGGGTTTAATCTTGGTCTACCCCTTCCTCTCTTTAGTTGTGGCTGGTTTGCTTTGTCCTTATTAGGGCATGACCTTTTGTTGTGACCAAGTTGTTTGCAAGTGCCATAGGACATTTTTGAACCATGTTTACTTAGCTTACCTGGCTTTTTGGGATCTTCATGTGGATCCCTTCTCCTATTCTTCTTTGGTCTGCCTGGGCCAATTGTGATGGGAGGTGGGTCTAAGGGGAAGTCCTGTTGAGGCCAATGCCTTTCACCCTGACAAGGAAATATTGCTCCCCCATATGACTTGAGATAATGGTCCCTATGCAGGTAAGGATGAACAAACTTTGCAGGATCTTCTTTCAGCCAAGCTACACAAGAAACAGCATGACAGCATGGGATACCCATGAGATCCCATGTTCTGCAGGTACATTTCCCCTCATTCATGTCCACCTGCAAGGTATCTAACTTGTGAGTCACTTGAAAAATCCTATTGCCTGCAGGTACAGGGAAACAGTTCCTAGCTTCATCCTTTTCCTTCTCTAGCTTTAGTCTTATCCTTGGGCAAATTTGGTCTTCAGATTTGTCCATAGTAGCCCTTTTCAGCACCACCCTCTCCATCAAGGCAACCCTAATATCCTCTAACATATATATAATGTGCTTAGCCCTTGCTTGCACAATATATGCATTAAAGGTTTCAGCAATATTGTTGACAATAACTTCACACTTAGGAGTCGTGTCAACAAAAGCCCTACAAAAAGCCTTTGGATTCTGAGAGACAAAGTCCTCTACTGCCCTTGCAGAAATAAGCTTCATAGCGTGAAGACAATGTAAGTACTAATTTTCTTTGTTTTCCTAGCACATTCAACCATATCCAATGAATCATAATCAGTTTTCAAGGGCCTAATACCATCTTCCATACTCAGCCATGGTATGACATAGTAAATCTCTTCTATGTTAGTAAAACCAACATCCTCTACAAGCCCTTTCACCTCAAAATATGACAACAAGTCTGCATCCACTGGCCAAAGGGTCCTACTTCCACCCCCTTTATATTCCAAACCATTTTCCCCTTTCTCAAATACTCCTCCATAGTTGATCTCCAGGGTAACATCATCTGGACCTCCCACTGGAGCATCTACTCACAGGCAAACAACAATATGCACTATCAAACCAATGTCATCAAAGATTACAGATTTCACATACCAAATTCTTCCACATTACAATGACAATCAATATGAAGCATGCACAATACCCACATTACACAATTTAGAAACCAATTTACAGATTACCAGAAGTTAGGGTTTCTTGCATACCTTTACAAGCAGCATCATCCATTTCGGGTTGATTTCAGGTTCTCCTGCCTCAAATTTACGGTTGCAGCCCATTCGATCTGAACAATCTTCCAACTTCACGATGCCAACTGTAATCGCCAAGTTACCTCTGTGCTGGAAATCTAGGGTTCACAAAATCTCTCACTCAGTTGCAATTTTGAAGTTCATAGTATTCAAGGAGGGAGTTTGAGAGAAAGGTAGATTGCGCCGGTTTACTCCATTTCAAAACATTTTTCAATTTCACGAATCTGATCTGTTCCTCCCATTAGCTGATGTGTCCTCCTGAAAAAAATTCCAAAAACCTATCATTTACATGCCACCCTCCACGTAATGTTGCACCACCGCCCCGTCAGCAAACAACCGAGTTTAACTCGGCCGGAGTGCAAGGAAAATAAATATGGACAAAGTTGGGATCATTGGCATCCAATGGTCCAGTTCGGATTATTTCCGTCCAACACCGCCAAACTTCAGATTATTTAGGTCCAATAACCCTTTTTAAAAAGAAGTAAAAAAAATGATGGTCATTTTCCATTTTTTCCAATTTGAGCGTGAATTGTTTTGGAGGTATTTTAAACGTTTAAATGTCTTTCTTGCTTATCATGGTTATTGTGTTGGTAAATGGAAAATATTGAACATTATTAATAAGGGGGTGAATAGTAACACCCGTATTCTTTTAGAGTATTGGGATTTTCTTGCTAAAAGCGTCGATGAGACATGGTATTTGCTTGAATGGATTGCTTGGGATTCATTTGAGTTTGAGAAGGCTAGTCGTGTTTCTAGATGTTCATTCTTTGATCCTTGTGTATTTTATTGTAGATCTTATTATGCCCCTTTTTGGTGTGATTTGTATAATTCTTCTGAACATGATATTAATTTGTGTCTTTATTATGCATGCTATGCTCAATCTGACTTTGCATCACCCGTGAGCAATATTGATGTTGTCCTGATCTTACATGATTCATCCTTTCCTTTAACTCAATGCACGGGGCTTGAGATGGGTGAGCCTTTTAGGGGAATTGCTAGGTTAAATGTTGTTGTCGCATGTTTTGAGTTAGACGATATTTTTGATGAGGTGCATGATCTAGTTAAACTCCTTTGGAGGGGTTACATATGCATAAGGAGTCTCTTAACCTTGGTTTTGATAATAATGTTCTCCCTAATCCTCTTCATCATTCCCACAATTCACCTATATATTTACAACCCTCTTCTTCCCTCGAATATTACATTGACATGTCCGTACAAAATCCTATGATTATTTATCCTAATAATGATTTGCGCTATGAGGATAACATGTTCACTATACTTGGTGAGAACGTTGATAAGTTTATGTCCCTAGGTTACCTTTGTGGGTATAATGCCTCCCTTGACCTATATTGTATATACCTAGTGGATAAGCCTAGAAAAATCATGTAGAACACTTTCTTTGCTTTCTCTTTTGATTTTTCTATTGGTTTTGCTTTGTTGAAGAGAGCACTAACTTTCTTTCCTATAATTATTTTTATGCTCTCTTATTGCCATGCTTGGAAACTCTATGCTGAGGAGTTTGACAAGCTTTTGCGTGCCTTGACGATGCTTGATTTAAAAGGCTGAGTCTTGATATCATGATGGAGTGGCTGATGCTCCATATGCCCCGATTATTATGAGGTCACATAGCTTAGGTGCACTCGACACCTAACCTGGTGAGATTGTCTTCTTTTATTTCCCTTCTCTAAGTTTCATTACTTTGAATAATAATGCTTTATCTAAGCATGAGGGAAGGGTAGTTTCTATGTTTTCTATTTTGGTTATTATCTTGCATACATGTTAGAGCATATAGTTTTAGGTTTCTTTTTGTTTGCATTAGTGATTTGCATTTAGTTTATTTTTAGATTGCATATAGGGTTGTATGTAGAGATGGTGTAGATTGGTTTGAGATAACCTCCAATGACGCTTTTGTTTCGGCAAAATAGTTTTCATGAGCTTGAGTAACTTTTGATGTGTAATCCTTTTTGGTGCTAAAATTTGTGAAGGTTTTGTAAATATTCTTGTTTTGACCTTTATCTTGATTGAGAACTTTGTTATCCCTTGGAGTTGTTAGCACTAATGTTTGTACATGGGAGTCATTTTATGAGCTTCATGAGACTTTGGTAGATATCCCATGAGATTTTGAGCCTTATTTAGACTAATTCATTATATCTATTCTCATGCTCTTTCATGTGTGTGGCTCTTCCATGTTGCATCTCTAGAGCCTGCCTATATTCTTGTTCAAAACCACTTTAGCATGTATATAGTTAATGATATGACAGAGGCATTCTTTCTTTTGTCGTTTTAGCCACATAGCTAAATAGCCTACCCTTGTATTACATGTTTATTCCCCTTTGTTAGCCCCTATGAGCTTCTTTCCGTCTTTGTTGTGATCCCTTCATCTTAACCCTTGGCCAAACACATATTCCTACCTTTAAGCCAAGTCTATGGAGCATCACTTCATTTATGTAGCGGGTGGTTTTATGAATAATTAAGTTTATGTTGGATTTGATATGTTGGTTTGTTGAGGAATTGATAATGTTAAGCATTTAGTTCTGTTTTCCTCTTATTTAGGTTGTGTATATGTATTAGATTATGAGTTAATAATTGGTTGTCCTATGCCTTTCAATAATTAAAATTCTTATTTTATTTTCCAACCAAAAAAAAAAGAAAAAATCATGCAAACAAAAGCAAGAAAAAAAAGAGGGGAATAAGAAAACAAAAACAAAGAAAAAGAAAATGACTAAGCGATTGGCATTGGATATGTAAATAGCTTGAGTTCCCTTCTTTGTCAATTCATTTCCTATTGACTTGTGAGGCATGTTCATTGAATTATTGGAGTTTTGAGTGTGGGTGAACTTATTGATTTTTTGGTATTTTGTTAGTTGCTTCCCAGTCGCTTGGCTAGTAACACCACCTTGCCAAAATACATTTGTTCACTCCTTTCCTTTAGCCTTTCTAGCCCACATTACAACCTAAGTAAAGTCCTCTTGATTGCCTTGTTTATCTTGCATTTTAGTAGTGGAAAATTTGAGAGTCTTTACAGGCATATAGTAGATTGCAAATTTGGAATGAGTCTTGAGTGAAACTATGCTATGTTTAAAAACATATGAGCGGGAGTGATCCATATTTCCTAAAACTGAGGTTCTACTAGTCTGTTCAGCTCTAATCAATTCCATGTGCTTGTATGATGTGCTTTTTGGTTCTTTGCGGTTGAACAAGTTTTATATCGAACTTGTAGTCTCATACTTTTTCGAAAACCTTCTCCCCCTCCTAATTTTGAAATGTATTACGCATAACTTAGGGTTACCATTGATTGCTATTCTTGCTTGTGATATACTATGATTTGTCTGCTTTAAGAAGGATGTTATGTATTTGAGTCTTAGCTGCATCTCCCCTTGTTGGTTTTATTTAGTGTTTGCTTGAGGATAAGCAACGGTTCAAGCATGGGGGAGTTTGATAAGTGCTTTTATATACATCATTTTAGGACATTTTGTAGCACTTTTTCGGGAATATATGAGCTTAATGGCATAATTTATACTCATATTCTCGTTTTATGCTTGGGTGTGGTTCTTTTATGTGTTCTGTAGGATGTTAGGCCATTCGACGCAGCATTTGACGCTTATTTGAGTGTGTGTTGACCCCTACGGATGTCCCTGAGTTGCCATGCCCATGGAGCAAGAGAAGATGAGAAGATTTCGGATCCAGTAAACACAATGGTGTGCTAGTGGTGGTTGCTATACCTGTGGTGAGCCTGTAACTGCTAATCTCTTCATCTTCCTTCATTGTGCAATTGAGGATGCTCCATTTGCTATTTAAAAGGGCTGTTTTTTAGCTGAAAGAAGACATTCAACATCCCATTCCAGCACCCTTCACCTCATCCAACACTAGAGATTGGTTTAGACTAGATAGAGGGGGACAAAGAGGATCAAAGTGAGATCTTGCAAGGATTCCATGCCTGGTTTGCGATCGATAGATTCAAGCGTAATCCTTGGCTGAGCAATTCTTCTCTCTTCCTTTTTTTTCTTCCCTTATTTTAGATTTCATGTTCTGTAATTTTGATTTAGATTTGTAGTTCTGATCCTGGACTTCTGCATATTCTAGTTTATCTCCCAATCTTGCATTGTTAACTTTGGTTCATTTGAATTTGTTGGATTGTTTTGCCAAATCATAGATGCTTATTGCCTTGTGAGAAACTTGATCGATTACTTGCATGTTTTAGGTATTGGGTGATGAATTGAAAGGTGAAATCTAATACCGAAATCCAAGGATTTGACTTGATTGTGTGGAGTCTTGAAAAATTTCCACCAATTGAGAAACCATTGATTTAATAATCGCATGCTTTATGAATCTCTATAATTCGAGAACTCTTGAGAAATGGTAATTGGATAGATTTAGATATTTCACTTTACCTTGAAAGAGGGTTGTGAAACTTCCATTATTGGTTTTAAAATAACCATTAGAGGAAAAACTGCCGGTTTGACATTTTGGATTGGAAAAATTGTTTGATTTGTTTAATTCCTTGATTTTTATCCATTAAATTAGATTATTTATTATTAACATTTCAATCTCAAACTTGGATTTGCTTAGCCTATCTACAGAGAACATAGCTCAATAGATCAACCTAGTCTTTGTGGGATCGACCTTGATTTACTATAATGCCAGTGCGCTTGCAGCGGGTTCATTGGTATAATTTGAAGAGTGCAGTAGAATGTGTTAGAGTTGTTCCCAAACTTGCATAACGAGATTCCAAACAATATGTCCTAAAAACAAAAGGAAAAAAGAGAAGCAAATGATAAAATGTCCATAAAATCATTTCACCTTATTTCTTCAATTTCAAGTGCAATCTCAATGAGGTGTATCATATAATATACCTACAATGATATAACAAATTAAGTAGCATCAGCACTAATTTTATTGCTTATACCAAACAGAAGCAATTATAGTCAATTCAGAAATGCTCCAGCTCTAAATGAACCGGCACCTTCGAAGAGTTCAAGTTCTTTTTGCTAACACCTATGCTTGCTTTTGGTTTTTCACTTGCTAAAACACCTCAGGTATTACTTTAAAAAATTCACTAAAATTAGCCATACAATAGCCCAACAACCCCTTGTCATATTTAAGCCAAATGGGTTCTGTTTGGAACTGATTCAGGCAAAAATATAAGAACTACGGTTGCTGTTACGGTTGCTAATTTCCAACCCTATTTAATGCCTTTTTCCCTTTTATCTTCCATAGTTCAAGCCCCAGTTCATTCCAAGTTATGGCCTGGGTAGTTCATCAAGTGGAACAAGCTATAACCGACCTATAGTATGGCAAAATGACCATATAAATTACTAAATTTCATCCTCTTTACACTTTGTCTTACTACCCAATTTGGCTACCCCAAGTTCTTCAAACACTATTGTTACTTACCATTTTTATGTTGCAATTCAAGTAGAACTCATGATCTCCTATTACAATTCAAAACATGTCAAGGCTTCCAGGATAATCGATAATCTCTCTAATCTTACTCACTCCCCTTTTGTTCATTTTCTCACTCAGTTTCAATCCAAAAGCAACATTAACCACCATTTGATCGCATAGTACATTTAGGAGAGCATCAACTCATGATTCTCTATATAATTTTCCCAGTCTCCCATCTAACATATCACATTTCGAGGCTAACTAGCATGCTGCAAATTTTAGGTCATTACAAAGCGAATCAATTTGCCAGAAGCTTAAACCCTTCCAATTAATCCACAAGATAGATTCATCCAATATCCATTAGTCATTCGAGTACACATACTCTTATGATAATCTAGCTTGATGTTCAGAATATTCAGCCATTATACTTATGAAACAATTTAAATTGCCCTAATTAAAGGAAATTAGCTAGAAATTTTGTATAATGGGTTACCAAAATTAGATATTTACAGTCTGCATAAAAATCCCACATTCATCCATCTAATTGCATAATTAGGCATGCAAAATAGATTTAATTTCGAACATACTATAGTTCAGAGAAAAAAAGAACCACCCACCTCGAATTGGCACATAAGGTTTGGATCGAATTACTCTACACTCAAACTAACCCTCAAAAACTTGACTTTCTCATTGGCCCTTCAACTACAACCACCCGCGACCTAGCTGTTGTGTTAAACGCGGCTCAAACAGGGCCTTTCAACTCTACCTAATGCTACCACTCTTCTCCCTCTGCCTAGCACGAATCCACAGCCAAACCAAGCCTGCTTTGCTTCTCTTTAACCATTAAAGTGCAAGGCCAACCACTAGAAGCAGATGTGATGGCGGCGTTAGCGGTGGTTGGTTGTGTACAAGGTTGCTAGGGTTTGGCCTCCTTGCTCTCTCCCTTTGCCGACACCAGCAGTCGGGTCCGATGCCGCCGTCACTACTACTGTTGGCCACCGTGTTTTCCTTCCTTTTCTCTTTCTCCTGGTTCTGCTAAAGAACAGGGAAGAAGCAGGAATAAACCCCACCTGTGCATGTCGTGCGTGCAAAAAGAAAAAGGGCCTCCCAGACTTTTTCTTTTTTTGTAGATCTCTTCAACTTTTTTGTTTTTCAGTTTGTTTTTTGTTTTTGTTTTTGCAGAGTCCTAGTCACTGATGCCTCAGTTCACTAATGGCCTCATCATCTTGGTAGCCCCAATATGTCATCTATAAATTCAAGTATCGATGGTGAGCAAAATCGGAGAAGGGTTTCTGGGTGAAGATTAAAGAAAAGTAAGTTAAACGTATGATGGTGAAACGTGAAAAAAATGAATAAAAGAAACAATCATACCTGATCACAAGTTATTAAAAAAAAATAAAAATTGCACGTTCCATGCACTATCAAACGACAGAACAAAAAATTTACAATAAAAAATATAACTAGCACGCTTAATATGTGTAGAAGACAAGCCCTGTTCATCAGATAAAATCACCACACTTAATATGATTGGGCGTACCCTCAAAAAAGACGCCCACTCTTATAAGGGTGGGCAAATTTTTTCACCCTTATTTTGTGCGGAGAAAGGTCTAGACATCCAATGTCTTTCTTTTTTTCCACCACACTTAGTTATGTGTGGTTAGATAAGCATGGAAGCATGACATTGGTTTTGTAATGTTGATAGATGCATTGTGGGCCTACTGCACCGCCTTGAAGACCCTCTTAGGCATGTTCCCTTATAGCGTGGTTTGTGGGCATCTGTGCCATTTACCCATTCATCTCGAGCATCGAGCTTGGTGGGCCATCAGGACTCTCAACTATGATTAAAGTCCGCAATAAGGAAAGGAAATTGAGCTTGAACGAACTTGAGGAGATTAGGAGAGAAGCCTATGACAACACTAGGTTGAGCAAGGAGAGAGCTAAGGTCTTTTATGATAGGACATCAAATAGGAAGGAATTCAGATAAAGTCCCTCTGTATGACTCTAGACATCACATATTCCTAGGAAAACTTAGGTCTAGGTGGACTGGTCTTCACATTGTGGTGAAAGTATTCCCTCATGGGGCCATTGAAATCAAGGACTCCTCTAAAGACCATGCATTCAAAGTTAATGGGCATAGATTGAAGCATTTTGTAGAATGCTAAGTGTTGAGGATGTGGAGTATCTTCTACTACATGAGCCCCCTTCATTTGAGTAGCTAAGGTCTCAACCCCTTGCATATTAGCTCATAATGTGTCTATGTGTGTGTGTCTCTGGGAAAAAGAAAAAAAATGACAAAAAGAGAAAATGAGGAAAAGAAAAAACAAAAAAAGAGAACAAAAGGGAGCAAGTGAAGAGTTGAAAAATGTGTCGAAAAACAAGAGAAGAGGAAAAATCAGAAAAAGAAAGGGTGGGAGGATAAAATTTTAAGGTAGAGAAATGGCACTGAGAGCCCTTGCCAAGGGGCACCTCATGCCACACAACAAGCACAAAAAAACACCTCATAAAGATCTGGTCTTGACTTGAAAGATAGCTCATTCCCCACTTATTGATACCAAAGCCTATACTGACATTCATCATCCAAGCAATGATATTGTATTCTAATGGTAGCACTCTTGGTAAGGTTCCAATTTAATAATTAATTGTTAATTATCTCCTTAGCCTCCTACTTATTCTTAAACATTTTTTTAACAAAGTCCACATTGACATCACCAGTGCTAGCTTAGTGTCTTGGATACCCAGCCTTCTTCCTTTTTGGCTTAACAGTCTTGTTTCTGTTTCCCCATCACCTACACATTTAGATTTGCTCTTATTTCTAGGGCTACCGGCGTTATCATAATCCTAATAATTTTCTTTAGCCCCCTCCCCTAGGCAATGTTAATCTATTCCCCTTCCACAACCCCCTCAGTTTCACCAGTAACTAAGACTAAGTTCTTATTTAGTTCCTCTTTTCTTATCTTTCTTATCTTTTTAGACCTTTTTAAGTTCTTCTTCATCATCATCACCATCACTACCAAACTCATCATTAGTAGTGTTCTTCTTCAAAATTTTCCACATGATCTTGCTCGTCATATACATTAGTGTGCTCTACAAACAAATCAACATAAGGGAACCTCTCATACAATGTCATTAACTCTCTAATGTTATCATCATTTTGAATTTCAGCCAAACTCTCTTCAAAAGGAACCTTTCATTTGCCAAAATGTATTGCCTTAATCCTCTTCTCTGTTTGACCTAATTAAATCACTACATCCTTAATATCATCTACATTCATGCAATCAGGGTTCATTTTCACTTCAAACAACTCCCCCTTGCCATGCGGAAAGAAAGGCTTACTCTTAAAATGCCCCCCATTATTTGGTTCTCAACTGACATAGTTTTGACCTCCCTCATGCTTGATTTTAGCTCACAATAACTATTAATGTAGCTATTTATTAGGGTTTTGTATTTTGTAAGAATAGAAGAGATAAAATTGCCCAACGAAGACAAGGACTAACCCATTTTGAAGCTTTGCTAATTAGAAGTGCCAAGGAAGCTCTAAGGAGTGCTAGGTTGTCTAGACCATGCCATGAAGCTCTTGTACTGAAGGAGAAGCAGACACAAGTCTAGACACGTGGCCTTTGTGCCTTGTGGCATGACCATGCCAACTCTATTCTGTCGGTTTTTGAAAATCAACGTTTAGGCTATAAAGGTGGTTGGAATTTTTTTTTAGGGCTTATCTAAGTTTTTAGCGGTATCTTTTCTCTCTTTTAGTTTAGTGTTTGTAAACACTCTACTCTCCATTAATGAAAAGTTAGAAATTTTGAGCCTTTGATTGAGTTTTTGCAATCTTCTTATTGCTCTTCTTCATTGGTGCACAATCTAACTTACTCTCCTCTCAATCTCTCTAAATACTTTATTTTTAATCAACCAAAAATCATCCCCAAATATGAGTTTTGATGTATTAGGGGTTGCAGGAGATTTTGGGATTAATCCCAAAGGATTTGAGCCCTTACTTTTCCTCTCAAAACTCAATCATCTTTTCTATTAATTCCTCTTTTTCCATCTTCGTGATTAATATCACAATATTGGGTTGGTTATTTAGCTTCAAGAATCAATGCTAGAAGCTTAAATTGGGACGTGATTATGGTTTTGTGGTGATTGAACGTGGATAAGAAGATCTTTGATCAAAGAAATTTCATCATCAATAAAGGTTGATTTATGGGTAACTTTCTCTCCCTCTATTTTCATTATTTACTAGGATTAGTAGTGATTTAGGCTAGATTTTCTTTTTATGGGTGATCAATTTGAACATTGGTGGGATTGTGTTGGTGGTCATATCAAGCCACGGGCCATGTCAAGCCCCGATCACACCTTTTTTATGTGCTATATGTTATTTGATTATGCTTAGTTAGATATTAGTTTGGTTAGTTTGGTTTCCCTTCTCATTATTATGCTTTGAACCTTTATTTGTAGTGAAATAGATTATATTTGCATTTTAGGGTAGCTTAGCTTATTAATCTCATGAAAACCTCCTTTTCAATCAAGACAATCTTAGACAAATATGTCATCATTCCAAAGGACGACATTTTACCCTTCTCACCGAAAAATTAACCAAAACTCATGATAAACATGTAAAGTAGTAGTTTAACCATCGTCATTGCCCATTCTGCATAATTTATGCCACATTACAAAATTAAACTGTATCCACATCCCACAAAGACAAAAATAGCGCATTATGGTTTTCTTTACATAATGATTATATATTTCATTTTTAAAAAAACAATTCAGACAACTAATTAAATTAAAATTCTATTTCTCTAGCAAGAAACAATGCCCAACAAACCAAATTAATAAGATTTCACACAACTATGAGGGCTACATTTCAAAATTTACATTTCTGAAACCTAGAAACTACCTAATGCTGAAGAAGATGATCTACCAAGGTAATTTGCATCCAGTTACCCCGAAGTTTTACTCAATAATATTTTCAACCCTGTGTTTTCATAGTTAATATTCTAGTACCTCGAAGTTTGTGAAACTTAATTTTAGACACTATCCATATTTTTCTTGTGCCTTAAACTTCTAAAATTTGCATTTTTAACCTCAATCCTTAAAAACTTACTTTTAAAAATTTTAATTTTGTATACGTATAACTTCTCTCATAAGTACTACTTGAGGCCCTTTTCCATTTGGTCTCAAAGCCACGTGACCAAAAATAATTAATGATTAATTAAGCTAACTAACTATGTTTAATACTTGAATCGTCACCTATTTGCCCTGCACCAAATTATTCATATATTGTTCACTTACCAGAAAGGACCACTTCTATAGCACTGTAATTAAACTATAATACTAATATAGTTTTAGAATTAAAAGTCAAATTAGCAAAAATTAAGACAGAAGTTAAAGAGATTAAGAAGCAATTGACTATAATCCATCTTTCTTTGGTTAACGAGATTAGACATATGGAAAATCTACTATAAGTATTAGGACTCCGTTTCAGCATAAATATCTTTTTCAAAACCCAAAAATCAAAAATCCAGTTCCATTGTATGATATAAAAATCTAAAAAGAAGTAGGAAAAAAATCAACTAAAAAATCATCTGAAAATGTAGAAAAAGAGGAAGAGGATGGAGTATAAACACTATAATCTTGAAGAATTACAGAATATGTTTGATATGGAACAAAATCCGGAAGAACTAAACAAAATCATGGGTACAATAGTTGATAAATAAGTTGTATTATCTGATGATAACAAAAAGACAAATAATGTCAGTTAGAAGAAGAAATATATCGGTAAATGAACCTAATTAAACTAGATGATTTTAATATTGTACCTTTAGAAGAAATTAGAGGAAACTAGATTAAAAAAATATGATAAAATGGTATTTGATGATGAGGTTAATAAGATTGGAGAAGAACTTAACGTAGATGAATTGAGTCCAATCTAGTTAACAATATCGTTCCTAAATCTAAAGAATTTGGTGAACCTTTTAGAAGAAATACGCATTTTATGATACCTAAGTACATGCTATTGGGGCACACAACTAATTTTTCCTTTAGGTTTATCCCAAGCAAAACCATAACTTTTAGTCTTACCCTAATTAGCCAAACAGGATATATCTTAAATATAGATAGAGTTTATAATAAAGAAGAAATATTTAAGTATTGGAAAAAAAGTATGAATAATGTCCAAATTTTAAATACTACATGGACTGCAGAAAATTTCTTAAACTATATAAAACATAGTTTTTTGGGTATTGTGGATGACTGATATGATTCATTAGATGAGAACAGTAAAATACATTAAGAACGATGGAAACATCGGCTGCAATGTTCAAAAATTTATGTAAGGAAATCAAAACTGAATTTATTGTAGCTAAACTTGATTTCGAAGAAAAAGCTGGAGAATGGTAAAGAAAAATTAATACCATAGGGCTATGGGATATGAGATATCAAGAGAATTATATTACTAAATTTAGTTAATATTATTATAAAATTAACCATAATGAAACCAATCTTGGTATATTTTATGACAAATTACCATATCCGATCAATTCTATAATCAATAAAAAACACATTACGTGACTTGAGAAAGCAAACGTCATTGATACCCTTGTACCTCTTATTTAAGAAAATGGGTTAATGATCAATGTCATGATCTGCAAAAGCAAAAGAAAATGAAGAAACAGTTTCTAACTTGTTGGGATTCTCCTCACCAATGGGAAAAGAAACCTGAGAGAAGAAGGAAAAAGGAATTTTAAAAGAAATAGAGCTTTAACAAGCAGAGATGAGAAGAATATAAAAGAAAAAATTATAACAAACCAAACCCTAAAAAACAAAGATTTTTTAGAAAAGCCACTTATTGTCTTACCGGAAAAAACAATTGTAAGTATTGGGCATGTGAAGAAGTAGGGTATTGTACTAACAAATGCAAAAATGGGAAGAATAACGACTTGATTGAAACCCTGAATAGTCTAGATTATTTTGAGCTTAGCGAGGAAGAAGCGATAGGTCTAGCCCTGAAAAAAATAAGGAAATTGTTGAGATTGTACTAGAAGGTGAATATGAAAAAGTAATTATGAAGAGACTAATAATATGATGGAAAGTAGCTCAATTAATCTTGATGATCTTCAAGGAGAATAATTTATTATAGATAATGAGAATGAAGAAGTCAACGGAGATTGGGTCCCTCCTATAATCTAGAAAGGCATGACATATTTAAAATCCATCTTTCAATTAAAGAACAAATACGTCTGTGAAATGATAGAAGGAGATCTAGAAATTAGATAATGTTAGTATGATGTGGGAGAAGTTAATCTCATTAACTAAGAAAATATCCTTAAACATAACAAAGATAGAAAGTATAAATATAAACATGTTGGAAGTATCCAAGTGCACATCACTTTGTTACAATACTGTGGCAAAGATATTGATCTTTATTGCACTATTCTGTGATATCAAACATACCAAATTTAATAATCAAATTGTCACAGGGATTAAGATCAATTAATATAACGGATCTGTAGGATTCAATTATCGACTTGAATATTATGTAAGTCTAAAAGATGAATTTGTCAAAAACTTCATATCCCTTAAGATAAAAACAGTTGGGATGGACATGAAAAAGGCACGACACCCACTAAGAATGTTTTGAAAAATAATCTACAAATTAGATGACACTATACATCCAAAGCCTAAGGTAACAACGATAGAGGCAGCAAAATTCGAAAGTCCAACTCCTATGCAAAAACTCCAAACGATACAATCCAATCCTTATGACATAAAGATTGATAGGTCATGGATATTTACCTTTTCCAATCCTAAAAAATCAATAAAAAGAACATAATAAAGATTGACGAAAATGGTAAAATTACCATCAAACCCCGATTGTTACGAAACATGAGTACAAGATCAGACTGGGGAGAAGGGTCTTCATCAAAAGATGATCTTTAAAAAAACGATACAATTAGTATGACCAGTGAAATGAGTAGAATGAGTTTTGAATCCATAAGACACAATGTAGATCGAAATATGTGTGTAGATAGAAAAGTTATTGGGTACAAAACAAGAACTGTTACTGAGTCAATCTATAAGGATGAATTAATCAAGAATATGACTATGGAGATATGCTATGAAGTCACCAACACAAATCCTAATAGCATTTATATCCTAATAAATATATGTTTAGAATGATATAATAAATATGAATTGTGTGCCTATATAGATAGTGATTGTTCTATCTTTTTTGAAAAGAAAGATCCTTATTTTCAGAATTTATATGGAATAAAGCCCTTTTACAAGTAAGAATAGCTGACAATAGCATAATGAACCACAAAGAGGCCATAGAAGGGTTATCAATAGCAATAGGAGTACAATGCATTATACCAGTGCTATGGGATACTGATCAACACTCTTATGATGTCATTATGGCAAATGATTTTTAAAGACTATATTTTCCACGCACATATACCATAAATCGAATAATATTCACAATAAACAGTAATCAGTCACTATTGATAAGTTAAATAAAGCTTACACTCATCAGAAAATTGAGTTTATATGCAGGCAGCGGGGTGAGAAGGTACTGCCTCCACAACGTCAAATAGTACTAACAATCTCACTATTTGAGTTATCTATTAAAGAACATATTACTGAGCAATAAGAACAATTATGCAAAGAACTCTGTCTGATAATCCTCTAAAATTTTGGGATAAAGATAAGATATTTGCAAAGATTACTTTCTTAAATCCCAACACTATTATTTGATTCAAACAAATGGTGTATACACATTGTGATATCCAAGAATTCGATAAATAAATCAAAGAAGGGGAAAAACTCTATCAATATTGCAGTGGAAGCTTTAATAAAGCAGAATGCAACTATCATACGATGAAAAAGAAATCCTCGCAATCAAAAGGTAAATTGAAAAGTTCTTAATCTTATTAGCACCAAAATATTTTCTTATTTGAACTGACTATAAAGGAATACTTGTTTTTGTGGAAAAGAATTTATTAAATATGCAAGCGTAAGGGCAAATCCTATGTTAGAAATTGTGGCTTAACTAGTTTTCCTTCTTTATTAAATATATACAAGGATCAAAGAGCTCTCTTGCTAATAGTTTAACTCAAGAACTTGCCAATGGTATCATCAGAACATAACTCCTACTGAAAAAGGAGGAAATTCAAACTGAAATGTCATTACTGCTATAGGTTTCTCCTTCTAGTAGAATCCTTATGGATATTTTGGAATTCTATATAAAAAGTAGATCACACTTTGGTCTGTTGTCTTCTCCATATCTAATAGTACAAAGATTCAGTCTTTTAGAGTTACAAGTGAATCACCTAAGGTGTCCTTATGATTTTCAAGAAAAAATAAGTTTCCATATTCAAGAAAAATGGTTCAACGAATGGTACGCAGCCTGCATCAACTGATTATGATATTTAGGAGTCATTGACCACTACGATCTTCTTTCTTGATAAATATGAAGTTGGCGGTGTTCGTCTCCCAGCAAATTCATTCTCTGAATGACCCCATCATGAAAGTCTGGGAATATGGAATGATAGTTTACCTCATGAAAATCTTAGATCCAAAGTTCGCATTCTTCTCTAGACTAATTAAGTTTTAACAATACATGTTTAAAAGGATCCATTGGATTCTCACATCTCCTAATGGCCTAACAAAAATTATATACAATAGGAGTCTGTATGTCGAAGTGCATTGCGTAGTAATCAAGTATGAAAACAAAAGAGCTAAATCATCCCATTATCTCATTCAAATAGTTGATTTAGATGATCCCAATGATCAAAACAAAAGTGGTTTCTAGAATGCCAAGAATTAGTTATTGATTCTACTTTAGCAAGAGTCGTAGGATTTTTTAATATTTATCATCAAATGTGGGTATTAATTGAACAGAAAAAGAACACTAATGTATTGTGAGAACACTACTTTCATCTGTTATAATGAATTCAACAAATATATGAAAGTAGAAGGAGCTACTCTAGAAGATGTCTTTGATTATACTTTTGATGTTGAAATTGGAAAATTCTTATCAGAAAAAGTAAAAAGATCTCTTCATGGATTTTTCGAAAGGTGTGATCTAGAGCATCTTCAATTTGATAATGCTTTTGATGATTATCTAGATAATGATGGACTGGAAGACATTATTAGAGATGAAGTCATGTAGAATCTCAATATAGATGACTAGTTTTCTCAACATTAAAGGCTCTAAAAAATTGTTGCTCTATTATTGTAGTATTTTGTCAAGTACCAAGTCAGTGAAATAATGTTGTCTACTGTAGCCATGTGAGGACAATTGTAGACATGAAAATATTAGCATATACTATAGCTATTAGGGCATCCTATATAGTCCATCTCTTCTATAAAAGGAGAGATGAAGTGCTAAAAAAGGACACGGTCATTTGAGTATACTTGAGTAAAAGAGAAGTCAGAATTCTCCATTTCTATATGAGAAGCCATCTCTGATGATCTTAATAGCTTAAGTCCCTCTTCAAATCTTTTCATTGTAATATTCCCCATTTTGAGCTTTCAAGAAAGGAAGTTTTCCAGTAGAAAATACTACTCAATCGAACCTTATGTCTTAAATATTATCATTTCTTGATTAAAGTCTCACTATCCTTAAAAATATAAAAAACCTAATAAGCAACTATGATCCGAGGTAGGAAACGAAACAGATTATGCTGTGCCTGATCTAAGAAATGTATAGTTGAGATTAACAATCTTTATAAATTGGAAGCTAGAGGAACGCCTGGATCCAACGTCAACTAAGTTTAAGTAATGGTTAAAAGTCTCTAATTAAGCTTTAATTATTTTTTCTAATCATCATGGGCCTCTAATCACATAAAATATAATATTTATAATGTATAGTAGATTGTAATAGGTAGTACCAGTAAAGTCATTATAAGAAATCTAAGTATTTCAAAATAAGCATATTTCCTTAAAGAACCCTAAAATTAGTTTTATTACATATCTTATCCAAATTTGGGGCATTTCTCTAATTTTCAAAATTATTGGGTCAGAAGTACGAAAATTAAAAATTAAAAAGGCAGGTAAAAATCAAAAGCATAAGATCTCAAGGTAGTTAAACTTAATGCAAAAAATTCGAGGTTGAAAAAATTATTGTAGAAAACTTAAAGGGAGGTAAGTGCAAAATACCGTAATCTACCACAACTAATTCCTGTAACATTCAATACTTATGCAATCTTCACAAAAAAAGTAGACTTCCTTGGGATGCTTCCAAAATTTTTAGGATTTAGCCTTCAATTTTCTTGGTATAAAGAGAGAAGAGGTGAGTGAGTTCAACTAGCTTTGCGGGGTTTTGTGTTTGAGTTTAAGGGGAATAAAATAGGGGTGTGATCTTTTTTTTCTTTTTCCTTCTTTCTCTTAAGCATCAGTTGTTATTAACCTAAGTCAAATTTTGTTTTTTATTGTTTTACTGGCACTAACTGGTTAATGTGACATATTTAACCCCAATAACAAAGTTTACTGGTAGTTTAGTTAACAAAAATTTTCAATGGCATTTTTGAATACTTTTGAAAGTTTATGGATATTTTGGCCAAGAACTCTGAACAAATTCCTATTCAATATACATTAACTCTCTATTTTTATCAATATCCCTCTACACTGTCCAACATTGCAATTTGCAACTATAGGGTACCTTATGCTTTATGGAAATAATTTTTAAGGGACGAGGTTTTCTGCGATTAGCGACTTTCTAGTACCTTGAATTCTATGGTAACTATTTTTAGGCCCATAACTATTTGAAACTAATTCCAGGGTACCTTATATTTTTAGACAATGGATAGGTCATTTTTATTATTATTTTGGTGCAGAACTTCCATAAGTTTTTTGCCTTGGTCCAAGTGGGGTTCTTTTTGTAATTTTGCTTTTTTTGGCTGTTTTAGAAAATATGCTTGTTTTCAATGATTTGGCTTCTTATAATGACTTTAATGGCAATAGTTATCACAATCGACTACTTATATCATAAATATTATATTTTTTGTTGATCATAAGGCCATCATGATTAGCAAAATACTAATATTTAATTAGAAAATTTTGACTATTACCTGAACTTAGTCGGCGTTGGTCCCCGACGATCTTTTACCTTCCAATTTGCAGAGATTGCTAGTCTCAACCACACTTTTCTTAAATCAGGCACAGCAAAAATCCATTTTGTTTTCCTACCTCATACCGTAGTCACTAATCATATTTTTATGTGTTTAAGGATAAAGAGGCTCTAATCAAGAAATCATAATACTTAAGATATAAGGTTCGATTGAGTAACGTTCCCTACTAAAAAACTTCTTTTGTTAAAAGCTTGAAAGTGGAAATATTACAATGAAAAGATTTAAAGAGGGACTTAAACTATTAAGATCATCAGATATACTTGCTCATAGATAAATGCAGACACATGACTTGTCTTTTGCTCAAGCAAGCTCAAATAACCATGTTCCTTCTCAGCACTCAGCTTATCCTTTTATAGAAGAGATGGACTACACATGATGCTCTAATGGCTATAGCACACACTAATATTTTCTCATGACTTTAGCTGTTCTCACATGGCTATAGTAGACTGCATCATTTTACTAACTTGATGCTTGACAAAATAGTATAATAATGGTGCAACAACTTTTTAGAGTCTTTACTGCTGACAAGACCAGTCATCTATATTGAGATTTTGCGCGCCTTCATTACCAATAATGTTTTTCGGTCCATTATTATCTAGATAATCATCAAAATCTTCATCAAATTAAAGATGCTCTCGACCTCATCTTTCGAATAATTCATGAAGATATCTTTTTTCCTTTTTTTGATAAGACATTTCCAGCTCCAACATCAAAAGATAATCAAAGATATCTTCTAAAGTAGCTTCTTCTACTTTCATATATTTGCTGAATTCATTACGATAGAAGAAAGTAGGCTTCCCGCAATGCATTAGTATTCTTCCTTGTTCAATTAATGCCCATATTTAATGATAAATGTTATAAAAATCAATGGCCCTTGCCAAAACAGAATCCCTAACTAATTCTTATCATTCTAGAAACCATTCTTGGTGTTGATCATTGGGATCGTCTAAATCTACTATTTGAGCAAAATAATGGACTGCTTTGGCATTTTCGTTTTCATACTCAATTACCGCGCAATGTATTTTGATATACAGACAACTATTGTATGAAATTTTTGTTATTGGGAGATGTGAGAATCCAATAAATCTTTTTAAACATGCATTGTGAAACTTAGTTAGTCTTGAGAAGAATGGATACTTTGGATATGGGATTTTCATAAGTCAAACTACCATTCTATACTCCCAGGCTTTCATGATGGGATCATCTAAAGAAATTGAATTTGCTATGAGACTAACACCACCAACTGTAGATATATTAGGAAAGTAGATCGTAGTGCTCTATGATTTCCACATGTCATAAGAATAAATATGATAGTGGTCGATGCAGACTGCATACCATTCATTGAACCTTTTTTCTTTAACATGGGAACTTATTTTCTCTTGAATATCATAAGGACACCATAGGTAATTCATTTGTAATTCTAAAAGACTGAATTTTTGTACTATTAGACAGGCAGATGATAGCGAACCAAAGCATGACCCAATTTTTATACGGAATTCAAAAATATTCTTAAGGAGTCCACTAGAGAGAGGAGCCCGTTCTAGTAGTAATGGCATTTCATTTTGAATTTTCTCCTTTTCCAATAGGAGTTCTACTTTGATGATCACCGTTAACGAGTTCTCAAGCTAAATTATTTGCCAGAGAGTTCTTTGATCGCTTTATATGTTTAATAGAAAAGGAAAACTGGTTAAGCTATAATTGCCAATGCAAGAGTCGCCCCTGTGCTTGCATGTGTAATAAATTCTTTTTAACAAAATCAAATATTCCTTTGCAATTAGTTCAAATAAGAATAGGTTTGGGGACTAAAAAGATTAAGAACTTTTTAATTCCCCTTATGACTACAAGGATTTCTTTTTTTTTCGTGGGATAGTTGCATTCTGCTTTATTAAAACATCCATTGCAATATTGGCAAAGTTTTTCTCCTTCTTTAATTTTCGATACTTCACTCTAGTGTTCATTGTTGGCATCTGTCTCAAGAATTCAATCATCTCCTTCATTAGATAAATTAAGAACAAGAAAATTTTTACACATCTTTTTGAAGTTCTGAAAAATCTTCCAATTACTAGTGGTCCATGATCAACTTACTTCTTTCTTGAATTCCTACTGTAATGGTTTTCTCAATTTAGCTAGATCTTTAATGAAGTCTAAAAAATAGGTAAGTCATCCCAATCTTTATAATTGCTTTCTATCTCAATTTTTTTTAAGGAAAATTTTCTATTCTTTCTAAAATATGTTTTCGTAAGATAATTTATCCAACTTTTATCTCTAAAACTAAAAACTCGATTTCTTGTTCAGCATAAATGCACCTGTTCTTTCCAATAATAATACCATGATCAATACATCTTCAGGTGATAGCTAGAACATCACCTTTGTGTTATTCTATGGTCTTAGAACAGATAAGAATATCCTCGATGTAAATCAAACTGCAATGATTAACGTCTTTGAAGATATAATCTAGTCTTCTTTGGAATATTGGAGGTGCATTTTTAAGACCAAATGGCATTATTGTCCACTCATGGTGTCCTTGAGAAGCACTAAAAGGAATTAAAGGAATGCTTTCTTCATCTATTTTTATCTGCCAGTATTCCCTTTTGCAATCCACCTTCATGAACCAATAGGCACCTTGAATTCTATTAAAAAGGACTTTTTTGTTAGAAATATAATAGCAATTAAAGACAATATTATCATTAAGATTTTGTAATTGATTACCATTCTTACTTTTCCTCTTTTTCTTCGGCATGATTTCTTCTCATGAACGCAAGTACTAGTGTAGGACCCTTACTATCTCTGATTAATCCTTTATCTATAAGTTCTTTCATTTGTTTATCAAATTCTTGGATATCCTCATGTGCATACATCATTTGTTTCATTCAAATAATAGTGTTGGGATTTAATAAAGCAATCCTTGCAAATGTCTTATCTTTATCTCAAAATTTTAGAGAATTATTAGAGTAGAGTTCTTTGGATGATTGCTCTTATTGTTTAGCAATCCGCTCTTTAATAGATAACTCACATAGTGAAATTGTTAGGGCTATCTTATGAAGTCCAGGTATTACTTTCTCACCACGCTAGCTGCGTGTATACTCAATCTTTTGATGAGCGTACACTTTATTTAATTTATCAATGGCAACTGAGTGACCATTAATTGTAAATATTATTTCGCTTTTGGTCTGTGTGTATGGAGAATATAGTCTCTGAAAATTATTTCAATAATCATATCATGAAAGGGTTAATTAGTAGCCCATAGAACTCGTATAATGCATAGGACTTCTCACATCTCTATAGATAACCCTTCTATGGCTTCTTTGTGGCTCAGCATACTACTGTCAGCTATCCTTACTTGTAAAAGATTCTTGGCTTTTTTCTACATAAATTCTGGAACTAAGGATCTTTTTCTAAAACAGACAAAACAACCACTATCTATGTAGTAACACAATTCGTATCTATTATATATCTCCAAATATACATTTGTTGGAATATACATGCTGTTAGCATTTGTGTTGGAAACTTCATAGCATATCTCCATAGTCAAATTTTTTACTAATGCATCCTCATAGATTGACTCACTAATTGTTCTTGTTTCGTACCCAATGACTTTTCTATCAAGACTCACACTTCGGTATACACTATAGCTTGCGGGTCCAAAACTCATTCTATTTATTTCACAGGCCAAACTAATTATATCATCTTCTTTAAGCTCTTCTTTAGCTAATAAAGTCCCTTCTCTCCATTTTGATCTTGCACTCATACTTCTTAATAATTGAAACTTAATGTTAATTTTACCATTTTTATCAATTTTTATTATATTTTTCTTATTAATTTTTGTAGGATTAGCAAAGCTAGATATCCAAGACCTATTGATTTTTATATCCTACAGATTGGATTTTATCCTTTGAATTTTTTACATTGGAGTAGGACTTTCAATTTTCCCTGCCTACATCATTGTTACCTTAGTCTTTGGATATTTAGTATCATCTAATTTATAGATTATTTTCAAAAATATCCTTAATAGGTATCCCACTCTTTTCATGTCAATTCAAATTGTTTTTTATCTTAAGAGATAGAAAGTTTTTGGTAAATTCATCTTTTAAACTTACATAATATTCAGGTTGGCAATTGAATCCTACGGGGCCATTACATAAATTGGTCTTAGTCCTTATGATAATTTGATTATTAAATTTGTTATACCTTATATCGTAGAGCAAAATATAAAGATCAATATCTTTGCCATAATATTGTAAATGAGTAATTTGCACTTGGACCACTTCCAACATAGATATATCTTTACTTTCTATCTTTATTATGCTTAAGGATATTTTCCCAATTAATGATATTAACTTCTCCCGTATCATACTCACAGTTTTTAATTAAAAGATGGATTTTTTGCATATCTATCTTTTTAAATCATGGGAAGGATCCAATCTTCTTTGACTTCTTCGTTCTCATTATCTATAACAAATTCTTCTTCTTGGAGATCACCAAGACTAATTGAACTACTTTTCATCATGTGACTAGTTTCTTTACAATCGCTTTCTTCATATTAATCTTCCAGTACAATTT
Source organism: Carnegiea gigantea (assembly GCA_029747015.1). Lineage (NCBI taxonomy): Eukaryota > Viridiplantae > Streptophyta > Magnoliopsida > Caryophyllales > Cactaceae > Carnegiea > Carnegiea gigantea. The sequence continues at coordinate 257,768 of JAKOGI010001145.1, forward strand.
CATCAATTCTCTTGTTGTTTTTCATGGCTGGATCTAATGTTTTTTCTTCATCAAGCTCAAAATAATCTAGACTATCTAGAGTTTAAATGAGCTTGTTATTCTTTCTGTTTTGGCATTCGTTTGCATAATGACCTACTTCTCCACATGCCTAACACTTATAGTTGTTCTTCTCGGCAGGACAATTAGCGGCTTTTCTAAAAAATTTTAATTTGTTAGGGATTGGTTTGTTATAATATTTTTTTTTATTTGTCTCATCTTTGCTTGTTAAAGCTCTTTTGCTTATAAAATTTTATTTTTCTCCTTTTCTCAAGTTCTGTTCCCCATTGATGAGGGGAATCCCAATAGGATAAAAAATATTTCTTCATTTTCTTTTACTTTTGGAGATCAAGGTGTTAATCATTAACTCATTTTCTTAAATAAGAGATTCTTATACCAAGGATATCAATGATATCTGCTTTTTCACTCCACGCAAAGTACTTGTCATTAATTATGGAATTTATTGGATATGATAATTTATCATAAAATATACCAAGGTTCATTTCATTATGCCCAATTTTGTAATAATATTGACTAAATTTAATAATATAGTTCTCCATATACTCATATCCCAAAACTCTATGTTATTAATCTTTCTTTGTCACTCTCTAGCTTTTTCTTCGGAATTAAGCTTAGCTTCGATAAAGTAAGCTTCGATATCCTTACATAAATTTTTCAACATTGTAGCTGGTGTTTCCATCATTCTTACTGCATTTTTAGAATCCTCATTTAATGAATCGTACCAGTCAGCCACAGCGTTGAAAAAACTATATCCAATATAGTTTAGGAAAGTTCTAGCAGTCTAGGTAGTATTTAATTTTAGTATACTATTCATACCTATTTTCTAATGCTCAAATATTTCTTCTCTATTTTGAGCTCCATCGATATTTAAGATGTATCATATTTGGCAAGTTAGGGTAAGGTCAATCTCTTCAGAAGTTATTGTTTTTCTTAGAATAAACCCAAAGGAAAATTTAATTGTACGTCCTACTAGGACATACTAGGTCTCATAAAATGGATATTTCTTCTAGAAGGTTCGCCAAATTCTTCAGGTTTAGGAACAATATTATTAACTGGATTGAACTCAGGTTCATCTGTATTAAGTTCTTATCCAATCTCAATGATTTCGTCGTCAGTTACCATTTTTACAAATTTGTCACCCAATTTCCTTCTAACCTTTTCTAAATACACAACATTAAGATCCCCTAGTTTTGTTTAGTTCATCTGCTGATATATCTCTTCTTCTAGCTGAACATTATTTGCCTTTTCATTATCATCAAATAGCACTTCTTGTTTATCAACTATTGCGCCCATATTTGTTTAATTTTTTCAAATTTTGTTCTTTATCAAACATATTCTATAATTCTTTAAGATCATACTGCTTATGTTCCACCTTCTTCTTCTTCCTCTGCCTTTTCAGATGATTTTCAATTATTTTTTTCCTACTTCTTTTTGAATTTTTATATCATGCAAAGGAAATGGATTTTTATTTTTTGAGTTTTAAAAAGGATATTTATGCTGATCGGGGGTACTAATACTTAAAGTAGAATGTTCACTATGTCAAATTTTTTTAACTAAAGAAAGATGAACAATGTGCAAATAATTAGGAGCAGGGCAAGTAGGTGATAATTCAAGCATTAAATACAGTTAGTTAACTTAATTAATAATTATTTTTGGTCACATAGCTCTGATACTAGTTTAAAGAGGACCCGAGTAGTACTTATGGGAGAAAATAATTTGCAGAAACTTATAAGGTCTTTTCTATTAGTTACCTTATAAGTCGAGTTACCTTATACTTAGTTTTAAAAACCGGGGGTCTGGAAAATAGTTTACACAAACTGGAGGTACCTTTGTATAATTTATTGCTTTTTCAGAATGTATTCCCAAGTATCTACTATTCCCAAGTACCTTTTTGAATGGCTAGCATGGAAAGCAAGCTTCCCCAGTAGCAGTATTGCCTCAAAGGATAACATCCAGTAGCGCATGCCTCAAAGGGGTACTTATCATTCCAAACTCTTTTCTTCCCCACTTTTTTTCTTTTCTTTCCATTATTTTTTTTTTTTCGTTACAAACTCTTACCACGCCTCAAAGGGATACACCCAATAGCACTTGAATCTGTTTGTTTTTGCTTTTATTTTTAGAAAAAGGGGGTGCAAGCACATACAAAAGGAATTGTGCAGTAGGCAAGTGGGAGAGCCGATCACGGAAGACTAAGAATATAAGGTAATGATAATATAATAGTCAAGATTGGATTACAAAGTTACAATGGACTGTTGGGGTTAAAACTGAGGCCTAAAACGACAGATTGGGGATGGATATCTATCATACATATTATACTTATATACGAGCTAATAGTCAAGGTACCAGAAATCAAGGTTGATCAAAATAGTATAAAACTCCCCAAAATTCAAAAATTAAGGAAAATTATATAAAAAAGAGAAAAATTGAAAAATTTACACAAAAATGAAAAATTTTTCACAAAATAAGGATAAAAGGGGAGATGACGACCCCACCCCCACACTTAAATCTCACAATGTCCTCACTGGGAGTTGAGAGTCATCAGCAACTACAAAAACACACAAAAATAAAGAAAACAAAATCAAACACAAGACATATAAAACACAATAAACACACATAACAACACTAAACCTGCACAATATATACACAGGCTAGTACACTCTTCCAAAAACACTCACTAAAATCATAAACAAGACCACACATATATACAAAACTAACCACCAAAAACAAGGACATACCAAGCCATCAACACCACCGATCACAACACACAAATATCCACAAAAACACAAAAACGGTGATCATAGCCATCATTGACTCAACAACATTCCAAATGTCAACTCAAGATGATCACCAACAAAAACACAATCCTAATATCCACAACTAAACAAAAAGAAAAAGAAAGAAAGTAAAAAGAAGGGAGAAGAGTTAGAACGAGTATACCAGGTCGGGTACTGATTGTACCCGAACTACGCCTCCCTAGGATGGTGCTGTGGAGGCCTGAGGAGCATCAGCCACTCCTCATCATCGCTCAGGACTCACGGCGTCAACTCGGATGCCGTCAAAGCTCGTAAGAGCTTATCATGCATTGTTGCATGCATCTCATAATGGTGTGAATAAGAGAACACTGGTAAAGATGGAGCAAACAAAGTTAGTGCCCTCTTAAACTCATTAAATACCTTGGAGAAATCAGCAGAATAATCGAATGCAATAATCAGTAGGATTTTTCCAGGCATGCCCTCTAGTTACAGACGATAAGGATCAAGGAAGGGGTCATACCCTCTAAAAGTACCTAGGAAGTCCATACAGTCTCTCTCATTCCCCTCAAGCATATTATGACATGCAACGAGTGACAAATTATGGCACT
>JAKOGI010001145.1:261285-302142 GCA_029747015.1 Carnegiea gigantea
ATGTTTCTTTCATGTGCAACTCTTCCTTGACATCATATATCTAGAACTTGCTTTGATTCTAATTCAAGATCACATTTCGCATATGCATTTAGGTGATATGATTGAGGCATTCTTTGACTTGTTAAACCGAACGACCAAATAGCCATCTTTGTTACGTACTATATCCCTTACTAGCCCCTTTGAGCTGATATCCACTTTTCTTGATTTGAACCTCCTACTATAGCCTACAGCCAAATGATTATCTCACCCTTAAGCCAAAACTAGAGGAGCATTTCATTCGTTTGCGTCAAGTTTGATTGGGAACTAGTCAGGTATATTGAGATCTCTTTAGTGGATTTAGTTGTTTCGTGAAGGGATGTGTCATCTTGTTTGATAAAAGGAAATCCCTTGTCTTTTTGTACAAAGTTTAGAGAAGAGTTGAGATTCAAAGTTTGGTATGGATTTCCCTTGGCCAACTCTTTTGGAAAAAAAAAAGAAAAAAAGAGAAAAAAAATGAACTAAAAAAAACAAACACAATAGAAAAAAAAGAGAATAATAAAAACAGTATTAGCCTTGTTCAGATTGTAAAATATTTATGACTTTTAACTCTTTGTCTCTTCAATTGGGGATGTATTTTGTCGATGAATTGTATTGGTCTATGGAGGATGTTGTATGATGCATTGAAAACATTTAGCTCTTAGTCTATGATTTCTAGCCCCACATTTCCTAAACATTTGTTCCCCTCATACCTTTACCTATTGCCTCATTACAACCTTATGAAAGTCCTCATGATTGTCTAGTATGTTTGCATTTAGTGATGGCAGATTAGAGAGTCTTGTTAAGCTTATGGTAGATTTGAGTTTATGAAGTGAGAATTAAGGAAACCTTCATATATTTTTTCAAACACGTGAGTGATGAGTGCCACATGACAATACTGAGGTCCTACCGGCATTGCTAGCTCCATTTGTTTCATATGTTAAATGATTGTGTTTGATGATTTAGGGGATTGATTCAAATTTGACATTGTGATATATCAAGTGGTTTTCGAAAATTTCATTCCCTATTCTATTTGCTAAATGATTTTTGCATCTTTTTGGGCTAACTTTGGATTGGCTTCACCATTGAAATTTTACCTATATCTATTCTGAGGAGGTTTACTATAATTTTTGGACTTAGCATTGCTTATGGGTAAGCAATAATTTAAGCATGGGGGTGTTTGATAAGTGCTTATCATATATATGATTTTAGGTTCATTTTGCTACATTTTTAGGAGAATTATGGGCTTTAGGTTACTATTTATACTCCTATTATTGATTTATGATTGGTTATGATTCTTTTTTGTGTTTTGTAGGAATTTGGATCATTTTGACGCAGCATTTAAGCCTTATTTGAGTGTATTTTGACTCCCCATAGATGCCCATGAGATGTTATGCCCGTGGAACAAGAGAAGAGCAGAAAATTTGGTTCCTGCCAAGACCACGGCCTGCCCGTGATGCCTGCCATAGACCATGGCATGCTGGTAACTATGGCCTCTTCATTTTCCTTCAGCTGTGTGGCTGAAAATGCTCGTGTTCTTCTTTATAAACTCATCCCTCAACTGCAGAACAGAGAGAAGCATATCATAGATAGTCATTTTCCTTCCCAAAATTTTACTTTTTGTGGTTAGGATTTTATTTTGATTTTTGTGCAAGTGAGAAATCTTGAGTGAGGAGTTTGGTTTTGTTCTCAGTTTGAAGACTTTGTCGAAGGCTGTCATTGTCAATCCCTTCCCTCTCAGATTTCGCTAAATCATTAGTTAGCTGTTTAATTTTTAATCATGAGTGAGTAGTTTATCTTGTCTAGGGATTTGTTTGTTAACGGAAGTGTAATTGGATCATGTTATGTTCAATAGAATTGTTCTTTTGTTTCATGATTGGTTTGATTTCATTTTATCAAGTTATTATCATATTGTGAGTGGATTTTGGCCAAGTTTTACTTGCACCCTTAAAACAATTGAATGAAGAACTAAAAGGTAAAATTTGATTGTTAGACTGCTTGATAAGACCTAATATAGCAATGACTTGAAAGAGAGATTTGCATGTTGGGAGGATGAGAGAGTAATCAAAAATATAAAACTTAGATTAAGACAAATTAGTTTGAAAAAACAACTTTTGCTTAGTTTAGGCAATTTGGTCGATTTTGAAAGAACGGACTAAATTCCAGATAGATTGTAATTCCTTGAAATTATCTAATTAGAGAAAAGCACATGTTAATCATATTGATCCAACACCTTTCTTAACTAAATAAATCCTTAGGTGTTTTTCCTTAATCGAATTTAGAATCAGTTGATTAGAAGTTGTTAAATCAAAATTCCTCGATTAAGTAATTGCTTAGCATTTTCTGATAGAAAGGACTCAATAAATTACTTTGGTCCATGAGGACGATATTTTATCTATACTACGACACTCATGTGCTTACATGCAATAGTCATGTTTCTATCATTCTTAATACGTTTTTACCTTCTTCATCTAATGAATCATGCGAGTCATCTAGATGATGTAAAAACATTATGTTCAATATAGTTTAGAAAATTCTCAGCTGACCAAGTGGTATTCAAATTCAGAACACCATTCATACCTCTTTTCCAATGCTCAAATATTTCTTCTGTATTATGAGCTCCATTGATGTTTAAGATGTATCCCATTTGGGTAATTGGGGTAAGGCCAATTTCTATGAATGATGTGGTTTTCCTAGGTCTCATGAAATGGTTATTTCTTCTTGGATTCAAATTCTTCAGGTTTCGGGATTACGCTATTAACTAGATTGGATTCGATTTCGTCCATGTTGGGTTCTTCGCCAATCTCATTGATTTCACCATCGGATACCATTTTACCAAACTTTTTTTCCAGTTTCTTTCTAATTTCTTCTAACGGAACAACACTAAGATCATCTAGATTAATCAAGTTCATCTCTCGATATATTTTTTCTTGCAATTGGATATTATTTATCTCTTCATATCCTTGTATAATACATCTTGTTTTTCAACTATTACGTCCATAATTTTGTTTAATTCTTTCGGGTATTGTTCTTTATCAAACATATTTTTTAATTTCTCAAGATTATAATGTTTATACCCCATCCTCCTCTTCTTTCTCTGCTCTTTCAAATGATTTTTTAGTTGATTTGTCTCTTACTTCTTTTTGAATTTTTATATCATATAAATGAAATGGATTTTTGTTTTTAGGTTTTGAAAAAGATATTTATGCTGAAATAGAATACTAATACTTAAATATGAATTTTCGCTATGTCTAATCTCGTCGATTAAAGAAAAATGGATGACAGGTAATTACTTCTTTATCTCCTTAACTTCAGTCTTACTATTAGCTAATTCCGCCTTTAATTCTAAAACTATATTAGTGATATAGTTTAATTGCGGGTCTACTGAAGTGGTTCCTTCTGGTAAGTGCATAATATGTAAATAATTAAGAGCAGGACAAGTAGGTGATGATTCAAACATTAAATGCAGTTAAATGCACTTAATTAACTTAATTAACTATTATCTTAATTATCTTAATTTTTTTGGTCATGTGGCTCCACTACCATTTGAAAGAGTACTTCAAGTAGTACTTGTGAGCAAAAATATTACAAAAATAAAATTTTCAAAAGTAAGTTTTAAGTATTTGGGTGAAATATGCAAATATGAAAGGTATAGGACGAAAGATGAAAATAAAAGCGGTAGATTGTCCCCTTAATAGTTTCCACATAATGTTGGACCTTTTAAATATATTCAAATAACATGGTCCCGTAATTATGTTTTCCACACAAAGCAGGGTATCTGTCTATAATTTTTTGCCAATATTGAATCCAACAAGGGGCCTATTTAAGAGTTAAGAAAGGCATAATTGTAAGTGAGAGCACGCACCATTCAGTTCTCTCCCTTAAAATAATGCAACAAGGGGGATCGGAAATAATAGTATACAATACAATATTTAACGGTAGTCATAAAATTGAAATTTAATAACCTAGAATTCAAATTGATGCCCAAATTAAACGACTTTAAAATTGAAATTGGCAAATTAAACTCATAAATTATACTAAAAGAAGCAAATTAACCTACAAATTAAAGGATTAAGCAACAAATTGAACTATTGCGATCAATTAAAGTGCTACCTTTTTGAAATATCTATTCATTATTTGTATAGAATTGAAATTAAACATACAAATTAAACAACTGTAGAATCGAAATTCACAAATTCAACTCATAAATAAAACTAAGAAAGCAAATTAACCTACAAATTAAAGGATTAAGCAACAAACTGAACTATTGAGGTCAATTAAAGTACTATTTTTTTTGAGATATCTATACATTTTGACCTACAATTGAAATCAAACTCCAAAAATTAAGCAATTGTAGAATGGAAATTGGCAAATTAAACTTGTAAAATTAAACTAAAAGAGTAAATTAATTTACAAATTAAATGATTAAATAACAAACGGAGGCCAATGAAAGTAATAAACCAGAATTAGCAAACTTTGAAGTTACAAATTTGGAGAGATGACAAACCCATGGACAATGAAAACTCGCAGGCAGCTCACACTGGGGAAAATGAAATTCCAAAAAATCGAAAAAATAACAGTTGGCATAGCTACCATCAAACCCGCAACACCTTCAAGCAAGGAACAATCATGTGGGCACCCCAACCAACCAGCTATGCACACCTTACCATAGTTGCCTACGAGAACTTGTATTTATTGTAACTTGTTTCTTTTTAAAATTCTAGCGCATGCTGTTCTGGGGGGTGTCAGTCAACACCACTGAAACCACCCACCCACCCTGAAAGTAAAGGAATTGGCAAGGGAGAAACCGAGAACAACTCTTAAAACGTTCACCAATATTGATGAATGTGCTCAATTGCTTGCATTGTCACCATATCCTGCTCATTTGTGGGCTTAAATCTACTCAATACACGTGAAACAGTAATTAATAATCCCAAGTTGAAAAAATCCCCAACAAATAAGGCGCAAACAAAAAATGTCTATATCATACATGGCATAGACGTGTCATTAAAGGGTACAACATTCTTATGGCAATGCAATACATATATCCTGGAAACTAAAAGACATGCACAAGCTATCCAAGTTTCCGTCGGACAACAGGAGATCACTATCTGCCATGTTCAGACGGTGTTAGTATCACTATTAGTGTAGCATGCTTGGATTAACCCTTGTCTTATTCAATCCCAAAGAAAAAAGGGGGGGAAAAAAGAGGGTTAAAGACGAGCTCAAGCAGTAACATAACTAGTGTCAGCATCAGAGCCGCGAGGCAACTGATGCAGAACACTGGTGGGAGATGAATGACTTGATGATCGTAATGCTTCAGCCAACGGCCCTCCCATTCCCATTGAGGCCGCTGAATTTGCTCCCCAACCAGTGCCCCAATTCAACTGACCCCGTTGTCTTTCTTCATTTCCATTCCCATTTCCATCTCTTTCCCCAAGTTCAATGCCATTCCCAGTGGATAATCTCAAGAAATCAGATGTTGAGTTGGTAGTGTTTGATATGGAGAGGCACATGGAAGATGAGTTATTGGTCTCAGCATTATTTGATCTCGGCCAGTCATCGAAGAAATGCATCAAAACCTTGTTACTAGATTTCTCGTCAGAGTTCAGCTTGGATGACCTGAGAATGAAAAGGGAGGAACACATGATACACAGTTGACATGGTTACGCAAAGCACAAAAGTGAAAGTAAAAACTGTGGAATCAACAGTATAGAACAAGCAAAGCACAATATGCCAGTTGCCTAGAACAAGTGGTTCAGATAAAAGCTTGTGCAGAATCAAAATTTCTTTTCCTTGAGAATTAGCAGAGATTGTTACAGCCTTGCCAATGCCCTCTCCCGCAGTGATTTATTGAAAGGGAGATACAGAATCAACTTTTCTTGACTAGATGCAACAAAGGAAAGCCTCTTCCTTGAGATCATTTAACTAACCGTTGCCCTAGAGATTACCAAAAGTAGTGTCTAGAGGATTAGATGTATGCAGGTTGTGCTGACTAGTGACTTTATGGTAAAATAAGTAGATCACATGATAGTCTAGTGAGATAGTTTATACTATGAAACCAATACCTAGAAAAATAACCCAATATTTGTGATTGGCTCCCTCATAAGTAAATATGCAAGATTTCACATAGATCACAAAGATAGACAGAAGAGGTATAAGACATTGAAACTGCAAAGACGCTAAAAAATGAGGTTGGGTTTCTTATTGTACCTTATACCTACCGTTGGTAAATCATGTCAACAGTATGATACATTCACTCGTCCAAAGTCACACATGAAAATGCCAGTGCCATTCACACAAATCTGTCAACTTATCCCGTGTAACCGGTTATGCAGCTCAATGCAACTTTGTACCTTGCTAGCATCATAAAAATGCAATAGTTAACCTCACATGGCAGCAGATTGGAAATGATCTCATCCATGCTCTAACCACAGCTGCATATTTCAACTTCGGAATTATTTTTCTTTTTTTGTTGGAAGGGTTGGTGGGAGGTTAGCTATATTTTCACAGACAACACCAAGGGTTACTCGAACTTTTGGAAACGAAACCAAGCATCCGAGTACTAAGCGACCCGGAGAAGGCATCTAAACCTTGGGCGTTACAACAATTTCTTTGCCATTGTTCAACTTCGGAATTATAAAAATGCCCCCCCTCGCCCAAAAAAAAAAAAAACACACACACACACAGAAAAGACATTATGTTTTGGCTTATCTCGCTGCCCGAATGTTTGAGATATTCAGTGTGGGACCTAAATTTCAAAGGTGGACCAACCATTTAGATAAAGATCATGCAAATATGTTCTCCCTTGCAAGGTAAGCTTTTATTTAAATTCAACTTTTAAGCAATAGCTTATGCTACTCGCACTAAGCTACAAGTATTTGACATGAGAACATGACATCGCATGAAATTATCCATTTTCTTACCATCCCTCTAAATCTAAATTGAATATCAAGAGAGCTCGAACTATTTAAGAGAGTATATTCAAGTCCAATGAATAGTACAAGCAAATCCAGGACTTCGACAACATTGTGTTGGAAGGAGATTGTCTCCCCTCATCCAATCGCTTGGAAAAAATAAAGTCCAGGACTCTTTTGTGGAGTTTATAATTAAGGATATCTTATCTCTTGTTAGTTCTTTCGGTTTTGTTCATGATCTTTTGTTAAAAGAGGGAGTAATCGAATTGCACATGATCTTGCCCATTTGCAACCATGTAGTTTTTATCTCATAACTTGGGAAACAGATGTCCCTGACTGCATAGCAGAGAGGTGTCCGAGGATATGTACGAATTTCTCAATTTTAATATAGAATGACCTCTTTTTTCGATCAAAAAAAACAAAAATTAGTATTCAAGAACCACAGGTTTTATACTCTTAACAATTACCAATCTAAGCTCTAGTGAAATGGAGACAACACTTAATTTGTTTTCTTCAGCCAAAATTTTTACTTTAAAAAAAAAAGGTACGCGTGCTTAGGCATACCCTTGATTAAGCTGAAAGGCATCAAGAGAAGCCCCTGGTCCGGAGAGAGAAAACTGGGCACCGCCACCGCCACCACCACAACCACCAGAAGATCCACTAGCGATGGTGGCGGTGGTAGAGGACTTGTTGAGTGAGCCACCAGCAGCGCCGCCACTGCCGGCGGAAGCAGGGAATTCCACAGGCTTTCTTGAACGATTGCGGCCACGGTGCATGTGGCGCTCGCAATATTTGTGACCAGCCACCACATCCCTTGAACACCTCCATTTCTTCCCGTCTGTCCTCCTACACCTCCCTGGTTCTGGATCCATTGCCCCTTTTCCCCAGTACCCTGCTTGTACCACTGTTATTCTCCAAATCAATCATCGAATCAAACCAAATAAAATACGATACTGAAATGAGCAGAAAACAAAAATCAATATTTGTTTGGATTTGGACTCACAAGCAGCAGGCTGGAAATGAGGAGGATAATGATGAAGATTGTGAAAGGGGGAAGCAGACGAAGTAAGAAGGCTCTTTTTCACCAATTGAAGAAGCTCTTGAGGGACTGCTGCACCAGCAATCATGTGTTTGAATATCAATGCTTGTAGCTCTAGTTCTTGCCATTGTGATATGCTGAATCCACAACCTCCTCCTACCCATGTTTTATTTTAGTTTTTTTGGAGGCAAAATAAACAAACAAAATTAAGGCTTTGAAATAACAGTCATAACAATTCTCCCTTCCTTCACAAAGTACGAACACCTAATAATTGTTTATAGAAACCCAGATATTCCCCAGCACATTGGTAGCTATGCAAGTTGCTTGATGCTGCCTCTTTTGTCAAATATATAAATTATAGGGAGTACTTAATTAGCAAAGCACATGGCACACATCTCTACCTCATGGGAATGGGCAGCGACAAGTGTGCCATTTAACCCCCAAAACGGAGCAAGTCATTTTTGTTATAATGTAATATAAGGCAAGCATATCATTAAGATGTTCATTGCCTCGTCAACTAGTTGATGGTAGCAAATTTCCTAAATTGCATTTCAGTTTGTGTTTGCATAATTTCTAATATGAGATATGCTATGCATAGAAAATTTAACTTATTCATGATTAATGTACATATTAGGTATAGGCTTCCAGATTAAATGAGTCATTCTACTGCTAAATCTCACATGGTATCAAAGTCTTTCTCAGTAGGAGATCTCAGGTTTAAATTTCAGCAACCCTCATCTTAGTTATTAAATAAGGTATTAAATAAGGTAAGAGAAACCTTTGAAGCATTCACATTTCAAACCCAAATGACATTTGTGGCAAGGGGTGTGCTAGAATATAAAATTTATTATGAGCCTTCAACAATCAGCATATACTTTTAGTTGAGAGATTCCTAAACATGCTTCGGCAAGCTTGCCCTGGGCAAGAAGCAAGCGAGAAAAAAAGAGAGGCTAGGTTAGAAACCTTGTGCTGATACCATGATCAAGAATCATCTAAAAATTTAAACTAATGATTAAAGACTAAGAATAGGCTTTATGGTCTAACAATTTTGTCTAAAATATGATTCAAATATTAATGCTGAGCACGATAAAAATTCTTCTATAGCATAATTACACTTAGATATAAAAGAGAAAAATTTGAAGACAGTTCTCAACATGTCCCATAGAGATAGAAAGAGATATAGTTTTAGATCATTCTCATAATACTGTGATAAGGATTTTTAATTATGTATTATGAAAAAATTGAAATGATTGTTACACTGTCAACAATATATAATCAACTTTCTCACAGTTAATGCAACTAGTGTACAGGTCTGAACGATAACGAATATCAAATAATGCATAGGGTAGAAAGGTAAATGAAGAGAAGGCAACGAAGGGTGAGGGGTAACAGTGCAGATACATGTGGAACAAGTGTCAGAAGATTTAGCAGTTTGGGTGGTCCTGCTAGAAACTGCAAAGACAACAGGGCCCATTGAAGGAAAATTTCACCGACTCCGCTCACCTTCCGTGGAGTACAACTCTACAAACTCTGTTGGGTCCATTTCTGCACTATTCAGTTTTTTTCTCTACACATTAAAACTCGCTTTTAATAAGCTATCACCGATTTTTAAATATTATGGCTCACCAGAAAATTTTTGTATCTATTGGATTAGATTATGCATATGGTGGTAGAACTTATTAACTTTTCTTTTTAATTTTTTAACAGAAAGTTCAAATTGATAAGTATCATCACAATCTGAATCCAAGATTAAATTTAAATTAATACAATCTAAACTTCAAAATTAACTTTAAATTAAGGTAACAAGTTCTACCAGTTACTGTACACATGTTCAAAATCATCCGACATATTAGCTTCCTCATGAGACAAATGTTTGAAAATGGACGGTGGTTTACTCTAAAAAAAACAAAAAACTACTAAAAATCAGACGATTGGTGTCCAAAAAAAACGTTTGCCATATTTTCATCGAATAACTTCAAAGATTAAACTGTTTACCCCGGATATTTCTTTTGTTAAAGACGAATTACTTAACTTTTTTGAACTTTGAAAACATAGCTTATAACTGACTATAACAAAGCAATCACATACTAGACACGGTGATAACAATCTTACGTATATATAAATTAAAGTTCAAAGGTGAAGCTTATATAGTGCACCAAAGGAAGTGGCGGCCTCAACTTTTCTCACGAACTTAATTTTTATCTACACTATATATTATAAAATAGTAAAATGATAAATATTTTATCATAAGATTTTTTTAAGTGTTTTTTTAAATTTAAGAATCATATTACAGTATTTTTAAAATGAAAAGATGGCATAATGGTTGGAACCATGCTACCCAAAAAAAAAAAAAAAATTAGCAATACCCAGATAGAAAATCGTCAAAATAATAACATAAATCACAAGAAACAGACAAAAAGATCGAAATTAACAATTGGGTTTCATTTGGGAAAACACACAGAGGGAAAGTGAGATAAACACAAAACAGGGGAAAACAGAGTATGAAGAGAGAGTGTAGAGAGAGCAGGGTGATTACTCGGAAATCTTGGGATTCCAGACGGGGTTGTTGAAGAAGAGCATGAAGAGGATGGTGAGAAGTGAGCAGTGATTTTGTTGGATTGGGCTTCAGAGTGAGAGTACACAAACAGAGGAAGAGCAGCAGAAGCAGCTTCTTGTTGTTGGTGCTGGTGTTGGGGAGTTTCAAGGAACAATTGTCTTGGGATTTTGGCAGAGGGTTGTTGTTGCTGTTCTTCCTCTGACTCCTGCTGTTGGTCTCTCCATTGCTTCAAATTGAAGTCCATGAAGAGAGACAGAGAGAGAGATTAAGCTTCTAATGCAGCTGCTTCGATGCGTATTTGTGGGGATTGTGGGATTGTTTTTGTATTGATATGTGCAAATTTTCCCTTTTTTTCTTTTCGGTGGTAGGGGAGGGCGAGATGGGGAACAGATGCAGTGCAGACTGCACTCTGCAGGCAGAGAGCGAGAGAGGGAGAGAGGGAGAGAGAGAAGGGAAAGTTGAGGCTGCAGCAGCTTGTGTTTGGGGATACCCCACTGGGGAGCCCTTATTAAAGACTGTCAGAAAAGTCAGTTGAGTGATAGAATGCAAAGAATAAATGCAGACTCAAATCTCGGTAGATATCTTTTTGGCTATTGGGTTAAAACCGTAAAGTATAAAAAAATATTGTATAGAATTGTAAAATAGTTTTTTTAAGAATTAATTTTTTACCTTATAGTTTTATGAAAAATAGTTAATTTAATAATTTTTTAATAAATAATTAATTTAAACAGGTGATACAAATAATTAATTCGAACAGTTAACAGCTAACAGCTAATACAAACAGCTAACAACTATTTGCCAAACAGGATATAAGCTACAAATAATTTTAAAAAATGTTCTAAAAAGTTATAAGAAATAACAGAAAATAATTGTAAACAAAAGTTGCAGATAATTGTAAACAAAAGTTGTAAGAAATAAATTTTGAACGAATTAGAGCCTTACTTTTTATTTGCATAAAAACCATAAAGATATTTACTTCCTATTTTTCAATTTTAAAAAAGTGAAACTTGCCTATTCTTCATGGCCCCTTTGAATCCCCAAAGAAGAAAAATTTTTTTGTTACATTTGAGCGTCAAAAATTAACTATATATCACATAACAAGTAACAGTAGAAGACAATTTAAAAAGATATTTTATATTAGTCTATTGTAACTCAAGTTGAAATTCTATTTGAAAATAATTATTTAAAAAAAGGATAGAGAACAAAATAAAAACTCCAGGCTGATTAGAAGAAAATAAACTGAAATGTAAATCCTTCTTTTCCTTGTTACAGAAAAAGGAGCGAAAAGAGGCACAAAAAACGTAGTGAAGTAATACTTCTACTAAAATAAAGAGCAAGCTCAGTTGCAAACGCTATCAGGAGGCCTTCTCTTTTTTTTTTTAAAGATACAACTAATATTTATGTTAGATAGGTTATGCACCTATGCCCAGTTGTGAATTTTCTTACTTGCATTTTGGCAAATAAAAAAGCCCCTATGAAGCACTTTGCCTCCACAAGTTGAAAGCACTTCTAAGGGTTTATTCTTTTCGTTAAAAAATAGATATTAGAAAATAGATAAAATTAATTGAAGTGGACTAAAGTAGATTGAAGTAGTGGTTTTTTTGTTGACATGGATTGAAATTGATTGAATTTCATATATTTTTTATATGATGGGTAGAAGTTGGTTAAAATAGTAGGTTGAAATACGTTGAAATGAGTTAAAATTAGTTGAAGTTGATATTTTTTATTAAAGTTTGTAAAGTGGGTTGAAGTTGATAAATTAGACTTTATCAACAAAAAGAACAGAGCCTTTGAAAAACGTACCACTGCCACAGATACTTCCTCCTGTAGTAAAGCATTTGTGCCTGCCATCTGAAAGATTTCCTAAATACATCCTAAACTTCCCTACATCATATCGTAACCATTTGACTATTTTGTGTTGAAATATTGGATAAATTATTATCCAACATTAATAAAGTAAACAGGCTACATTATCAAACAAAAAAAAGGATCCAAATAGGCTACACAGACATATATATTGAGTTACTCTATTCCTCAACTTATATTGAGTTCCATTATTCATTAGTTGATTTCAAAATGATGTTTCAAAATAAAGCACCATGTGATAATAGTTTAGTTCATTAATGCAAAAGTTCACGATTTTATTTGCTTGAGTTTCACGACATCAAAATTAAGTAGATTGTTATACTTTAAGTCCTAATGACTTTTCATAGTGGCGAATTCAGGAACTAAGACCCTGTTTTTTTCAGTGAGAAATAATGAGTGTAGGAAAAAAGGGGAAAAAGTGAGTGAGTGTGGTATTTTTTTAAGTGTGGGAAGAAGTGGGTGATATGGGTGAAAGTTGAATGTAGTTGAATGAAGTTGAAGTATTGGCTCTTAATATTTTTTTGTTTTATAATGTAATAATTTTATTGTGATAGTAATTAATGATGATGAAATTTTTTTAGTTTTGTTTATTCTTTTTTGTTCTTTTTTATTTTTTTATTTTGTTTATGTTTTTCTTTTTTCTTTTTTATTTTTGAATTTTTGAATTTTTGAATTTTTTATTTTTATTTTTTTATTTTTTTATTTTTTTATTTTTTATTTTATTTTTATTTTTATTTTTTATTTTTCTTAATTTTTAAATTTTTAAATTTTTTATTTTTATTTTTATTTTTCTTAAATTTTTTAAATTTTTAAATTTTCTATTTTTATTTTTATTTTTCGTAAATCTTTTCAATTTTTTTATTTTTTATTTTTATTTTTCTTAAATTTTTAAATTTTTTTATTTTTTACTTTTTATTTTTATTTTTCTTAAACTTTTTAATTTTTTAGTTTTAATTTTTATTTTTTTGTATTTATTTTTTATTTTCTTTTTTATTTTTTTGTATTTATTTTTTTATTTTTTATTTATTTGGAATTTTTTGTAGGTTGTTTTTCTGGAATAAAAAAATGAAAAATAAAAATAAAAAATAAATACAACAAAATAAAAAATAAAAATAAAAATAAATACAAAAAATTAAAAATAAAAATAAATACAAAAAATTAAAAATTAAGAAATAAAAAAATAAAAAATAAATGCAAAAAGATTAAAAAATTAAAAAATTGAAAAATTAAAAAATAAAAAATAGAAATAAAAAATACAAAATACAAAATACAAAAATACAAACAAAAAATAAAAAATACAGAAACACAAAAATAAACAAAATAAACAAAATAAAAAATAAACAAAATAAAAAATAAAAAAAATTCAAGTAACATAAAATTTCTAAAAATAATGTCAACTACAATACATCTGTACTTTCTGTCACGAATTACGAACAATGCCAAAAAATTATACGTAGGGAAAAAATATCTGCAACTTCCGTCATGGATTACGATGTACAGAAAATTATTCTGTCACATACACAGCAACAACTATATACGCTTTTCAACCTACAACAAATATCTCGTAACCAACGATAGCAAAAAAAACAAAACTGTTCCATAACATTCGAAAAATTAAAACTGCTCATAATTGCTATCAGATTATTCGTACACATAATTACATAAATTATAAAAATTTTTAGAATATGAGAAATGGTTGTTTTATGTAGATGTGGGAAGGAGTGAGTGAGTGTAGGAATGAGTGATATTTTTTTTTTAAGTGTGGGAAGGAGGGGGAAGAGGAGGGAAGAGGGGAGAAGGAGTGGGTGAGTGTGGGTTGGGTTGATTAAACTATGAAAAGAATAGGGCCTAAATCAAGTGGGGCCAGGGTTTAAACACACATGTGATTTGAAATTTTAAATTTAACAATAATCATAAAAATGAAATTATAAAGTTAATACAATCAAGTCAATTGTCTTCAATGAGCCTTCATTTCTCGTTGCATGATACTATCATTTGATATTATCTTAAAAAGATAATCCTTAAAATAAGCAATGAAAGCGGACGTCAGCTAGCTACTGTGACTAGTGGTGGGCAATTGGGCATAGGTGTAGGCGATTGGGATGGATTTATGTTTCTATGGGGTGAAATTGAGAATTGGGGTATGGAGTCGAGTTGTGGCTTGTGTGATCTAATTCGAAAACTTGGGGTCAAAAAACAAAAATTACTTTCAAGTGAAAAAGCTAGCAGGAAGCTTTGAACCTGTGACTAGTTTGTTATACTTTAAGCCCTAATGACTTTTCATAGTGGCGAATTCAGGAACTAAATCAATTGGGGTCAGGGTTTAAACGCACATGTGATTTGAAATTTTAAATTTAACAGTAATCATAAAAACGAAATTATAAAGTTAATACAATCAAGGCAATTGTCTTCAATGAACCTTCATATCTCGACGAATGATACTATCGTTTGATATTATCTTAAAAAGATAATCCTTAATATAAGCAATGAAAGTGGACGTCTGCCAGCTACTGCGACTAGTCTTGGGCGATTTGGCATAGGTGTAGGCGACTGGAGATGGATTTCTGTTTCTGTGGGGTGAAATTGAGAATTAGGGTATGAAGTCGAGTTGTGGCTTGTGTGATCTAATTCGAAAACTTGGGGCCAAAAAACAAAAATTACTTTCAAGTGAAAAAGCTAGCAGGAAGCTTTGAACCTGTGACACACAACCCCCGCAACCAGAAGCTAATTCCATAGGCCAACCCACCAACAAGCCAAGTTCTTCCCAATGCACTTAAGTGAATACATACATACATACATACATACATACATACATACATACATACATACATACATACATACATACATGTATGTAATTTATTTTAATTTCTTTACACAACTGATAATTTTTTTAAAATTTAAGAGGAGTTGCTTGACCCCACATGATCCCACCATAGCTCCGCCGCATAATAACTATGCTTGCTTTTACCAATTTGAATGTGCTAAAAAACTTATAGAAAAATTTAAAATTTGTATTAAATTTTTAGTTTTTAGATTACTTGAAAGTTGTAGAACAAATTTTTAAAACCATAAGAATTTTTGAAATATATAGAATTTTAATATACATATATGAGAAATGTGAACATTTTAGGATAATTTCTGAATTTTTGAAAGAATTTTCAAAATTTATAAATAGTTAAGTCTTTAAATTTGTTTCCAACATTTAACAGGATAATAACAATCCTATTAGGATTAAGAAACTAAATACTATGGAAATACAATAACAATGCTTTTCAAGTCAGTCTAATGAAAAAATTACATAAATTTTCAAGGTGAGTAAAGATAAATTTGAAGGGCCCACATTAGTCAGAAAGTGTACCCATTTATGCACGGAGGGCAATAATAGAGAAGAACAAAAATTATATATATCTTCACATTATCACATTGCACCCCTCAATCATGCTATTTAATCTATATGGGATACATTAGATTTTTTACTTTTTCAAGACTGCAGATGTTGAATATTTTGATATCTTTAAATGTGAGAAACCTAACGCAATAAATGAAATATGAATTAAATCACCAAATTTCATATTTGATTCGAATTTCAAAATAGGTCACTCAAACTTGAATCTAACAATTTAATTCGCCCAAATTATACTCCTATTTTCTTCAATTTATTTTTTCAAAATAAGTTCAATTCAATTCAACAAAAATGAGGTTATAAAAAAGGTTAGCGCTTAAACTAAATCTAATCAAAATTTTTCAATAAAATACATTTTCTTTATAAGATAAATAAATTTTATACTAACAGATTAAAATCAATCGAAAATTTCATCAACTTGCACACAATTAAATTCGAAATAAACCTCATACAAATCCGAATAAAAAAGCCCGTTTGCAAGGCCAACTAGAACTGATTACTTGGAGAGATATGTGAATTGGTACTAATATCTTTTTTTTAATTTGTAAGATCATACGTAGGATTTCAAAAGATATCATATTTATGGAGTCTGGCTTTTCAATTTGTCGCGTCTATCTAATGAAATAGAGTCCCATATGCTTCTCGGGAGTACAAACACAAAAGGAATTAGTTCCTTGTACAATACACAATTTCTTTTATTATGATTACCCTGACAAAATACTTTTCAAATTAATCCTATATCTCTTTCTGTCTTCGATTTTTTGCCATCTCAATCACTAAGACTAGCAAATTGAAAGATCCCAATATATAGGTTCAGTCTTCCAAAGAAATATATGGAGGCTCGGAAGCCAAAAAAATGTCGAGAGAAATAGTGGGACAAGCCAAACAAGAACAACTGTGGCAGACTGTAAATTCCATGCATGATTGCTGGTGGTGTTTCAGCAGAGCAGGTGCCATTCCTTCTCAGCATCCGATGATGGAAATACCTTGATAACTTAAAAACCAATTATTTGCCCTTTCTTTTTTCATTTACTAGTTATTGGTCGCTTGGTCATCTTTTTTCCAATTTATTATTATAAATACTTACCATAAGTATATAACAATTTTTAGTAGTATTCAATAATAATAGATTTCAATAACTTTCACCATTATTCTGTAATTTTAAACAATTTTAAATAACTCTTAATGAAGTATTCATTAAAAACATCTAATTCTATTTTATTTAGTCATTCAACAACTTTTAGTAAATATCAATAAATACCAATATATATATAAATATAAGTAGCAATGAGTAATTTTTCATAAATCAAAAACATGCCCTATATTTTCATCCACAATCCAACGCAAGCAGTTCATTTGTCAGTCAAGAGGGGTCACTCCTTGTCTTATCCTCGACATTGGTTTCTCTACTCTGCACGTCTTGAAGTTTGTCAGTGCTCCCTAAGCACAATTTGGATAAAATATTTATGAGAAGGCACTGTGGAATTAATATTATTGCTGCCGACCCTATTAAAAAAAGAATCAATTACCATTTATTTTGATAACAATTATCTAGTGTGCAGACCACTGGCAACAATGAAGGGTTTGAAATGACAGTCATGACAATTCTCCTTCACGAAGTACGAACACCTAATAATTGTTTATAGAAACCCAGATATTCCCCAGCACATTGATAGCTATGCAAGTTGCTTGATGCTCGCTGTTTTGTCAAAGATACAAATTATAGGGAGTACTTAAAATGAGCAAAGCACATGCCACACATCTCTACCTCATGGGAATCGGCAGCGACAAGTGTGCCATTTAACCCCCCCCCCCCCCCCCCCAAAAAAAAAACGGAGCAAGGCATTTTTGGTTTGGTTTTGCTTCCTTTTTGTGTTTGCGGATCTTTTCACTCATTGTTTTGATTTCAAGAGAAAGTGGAGGAGACAAAGAAAAAAGCTCCTTTCAACCCACCCTAATTAACCCCTTTCTTTTAAAAAAAAAAAAACAAAGGAAAGCTATAGTGTGATATAAGGCAAGCATCATTAAGATGTTCATTGCCTTGTCAACTAGTTGAGTAGTTGAACGTAAAAAATTTCCTAAATTGCATTTCTGTATGTTTTCGCATAATTTTTCATATGAGATATACTATGCATATAAAATTTATCTAATACATGATTAATGTATACATATCAGATATAGGCTTTCAGATTAAGTGAGTCATTCTACTACTAAATCTCACATGGTATTAGAATCTTTCTTAGAAGAAAATCTCAGGTTCAAATTTCACCATCTCCCATTTAATCATCACATAAGGTAAAAGGAACCTTTACAACATCCATATTTCAAACCCAAATGACATTTGTGTTAAGGATTGTGTTAGAATATAAGTCTATTATGGACCTTCAACAATTTGCTTAAGCTTTTAGTTGAAATATTCTTAAACATGTTTCAGCAAGCTTGACCTGGGCAAGAAGCAAGCAAGAAAAAAAAGAGAGGCTATTTTGGAAACTTGTACTGATACCATGATCAAGAATCATCCGATTAAAAATTTAAACTAATAATTGAAAGTTAAGAATAGGTTTTATGGTCTAACGAGTTTGCATAAAATATGATTCAAATATTAGTGTTGAGCACGATAAAAATTCTACTATAGGATCATAATACCTAGATAGAAGAGAAAAATTTGAAGACGTAGTTCTCAGCATCTCCCATAGAGATAGAAAAAGATATAATTTTAGAAGAATTAAATTAAATTTAACCTATCTAAATAGGACACACGACAAAAGCTCATTCGGTGAAAACTTATTCTTCTTATTGTGTTTCTTTAATGCATTTATTAGTGTTTGTTGATAATGCCTGCTCTCCCTTTATATGATCTTCTCATTATCCTGTTTTTTTTTATTTGTTTCCCATTATTTTTGTGAATTGTGAGACATATTGTCCATCTGGTTGCTCTGCACTTTGCTTTCATATTACTGTGATATAAGGCTTTAATATGTATTATGACTTGATAAAATCCAAACTCATTCAGAGAAAATTTCTTCTTCTTTTTGTGTTACTTTGAGGCATTGATTACTCGTTGTGATATTTCTAGTTCTCCACTGACATGATCTCCTTATTATCCTTGTTGGCGGGTGTATTTGCTTTGTTCTCATACTACTGTGATAAGGATTTTTAAGTATGTATTATGAAAAAGCTGAAATTATTGTTGTACTATTCGTTCTGGTTTTTTGTATAATATATAATTTCTACTGCATGTAATCAACTCTCTCAGAGTTAATGCAACTAGTATACAGGTCTGAACGATAAGGTAATGCATGGAGGGTAGAAAGGTAAATGAAGAGAAGGCAGGGAAGGAGGTGAAAATCCAGATACATCTGGAACAAGTGTCAGAAGATTTAGCAGCTTGCGTGGTCCTGCCGGAAACTGCAAAGACAACGGACATGGAAGGAAATTTTACCGACTCTGCTTAACTTCCGTGGGGCCAAACTCTACAAACTTTGTTGGGTCAGTTTCATGCAGTACCCGTTTTTCTCTCAACGAATAAAAACTGTTAGGAAAATATTAGAGCAACAATAATAGCATAAGCGATAGGATGAGTTAGAGATTCAGAAATTCAAGTAGAATAACAGAAATAGAAATAAGAAGACAAGAGATTTAACGTGGAAAACCCAATGCGGGAAAAACCACAGATGGCGACAGCACCAAAACAATCCACTATGAGTAGGAAGAATACAACACGATCACAATCACCACAGTGATTTGATCTAAGAGTAGAATTACAACCTCTCTCTTGTAATCTCTCACAAAGTACTTCTACCTCTCAATGTGTTTATGAATACTGGAGTTATTTTAGATCCTAGACTTGACCCTCCTTATATAGGGCCTGAAAAATAGGGTTTTTCCCCTTAGGATGAAACCCTAGCCGCCAGGGAGAATAACTCCCCCGGACAAAACCCGAGCCGCCAAACAGAAGAGGCGGCAAAACGACACGTAGCACGACCGTGCCACGGGGCACGGCCACCCAGTGCCACATGGCATGACCGTGCCACGTGGCACGGCACCCCCGTGCCGATTTTCTGCCCGTTTCGTCGTTTCTCCTTCGCGTTGGCACGCCTGTACTCGCGCAGCGTGGTCCCACCGCGCCGGTACTCGAATTTTGGGCCATAAAACCCAACAATCTCCACCTTGGACCAAAATCTCCAAACTCCATCGCCGTCATTGCACCCCGAAGGGTGACGCCCCCCAAGGGGCAATGCCCCGAAGGGCACTCAAATACTGTGAATGCCAACTGAGTCCAAGCAATGTTTGAACTTAGCTCTGGGAGATGACTTATGTGAACCTTTCTTCATATAACCTATCATAGTAGATGCCTGCAAGACATAGAGGCCTCCTTGCCTCAAACCCTTCAGTAGTATCCGACTGCCCTTCGAGACCTTCAGAACTCCACCTTCAGCTGAATATTTACACCCTTTGGATTCAAGGGTGCCCAACGAGATGAGGTTACGTTTCAAGTCAGGAACGTAACGAACATTCGATAATGTCCTGACAACACCATCATGAGTCTTGATTTTAACAGTCCCGATTCCAGTTACATTACATTAGGCATTATTGCCCATGTGAATAACAGTTGAGTCAATTGGATCATATGTTGAAAACCAATCCTTGTGAGGACACATATGATAGGTACATCCAGAATCAAGAATCCAATTAGAATCGCTCCCCCTTTTATTAGAGGTAGCAAACAGAACGTCACCATCAGAATCAGATTCAGCAAACGAAGTTTCAGCAGGCTCATTAGAATTATCTTCTTCTTTCTCCTTCTTCTTTTGCAGTTTCCAATAGTTAGCAACAATATGACCCAATTTACCACAGTAATTGCAGGTCTTACCAGCATGAGGATTTTTAGACTTAGAACGGTTCTTACTCCTATTACCGTTCCCCTTTTCAGTTATTGTACCCCTTACTACTAATTCCTCAACAGAATCAGCATGAATGTCAAGATCAAACTTCTTCTTAGACAACAGGTTTGACTTAACATCTTCAAACGATATAGTATTAGAATTACTATATAACATAATCTCTTTAAAGTATTTATAAGAAGGGGGTAACGACACAACAAGCAAAATAGTCTTATCCTTATCCTCATCTTCAACTTTGACATCCAGATTCTCCAAATCAACAAGAATAGAGTTAAACTCATTCAAATGCTTTTGGACAGGGGTACCTTCAGCCATACGAAAGGTATACAACCTTTCCTTCAAACGGATCTTGTTGGCGAGACTTTTCGTCATGTAGAGTTCCTCCAACCGAACCCAAAGATCCACCGCAGTTGTCTTATCAAGCACCTCTCGCAAGACATGTGGTGCCAAGCACAACTGTATGGCCGAAAGTGCCTTCAACTCCAGTTCCTCCCATTCCTCGTCCGTCAACGATCCACGCCTCTTCTTTTGGTCTACTGTCCATTGCTCCTCTATCATCTTTTCGGGTTTCACATGAGGTCCCTTCAGAACCTTCCACAACCCATGCTGGATGAGAACAGCTCTCATCTGCACCTTCCAGAGATTAAAGCTAATCTCCCCATCGAATTTCTGAATATCTACCCTCATGATAGAAGACATCGTGAACTATAGTTCTGATACCACTTGTTAGGAAAATATTAGAGCAACAACAATAGCGGAAGCGATAGGATGAGTTAGAGATTCAGAAATTCAAGTAGAATAACAGAAACAGAAATTAGAAGACAGGAGATTTAACGTGGAAAACCCAATGTGGGAAAACCACAGACGGCGACAGTACCAAAACAATCCACTATGAGTAGGAAGAATACAACACGATCACAATCACCACAGTGATTTGATCAAAGAGCAGAATTACAACCTCTCTCTTGTAATCTCTCACAAAGTACTTCTACCTCTCAATGTATTTATGAATACTGGAGTTATTTTAGATCATAGGTTTCACTCTCCTTATATAGGGCCTGAAAAATAGGATTTTTCCCCTTAGGATGAAACCCTAGCTGCCAGAGAGAACAACTCCCCCGGACAAAACCCTAGCCGCCAAATAGAAGAGGCGGCAAAACGACACGTGGCACGACGGCACGACCACCTAGTGCCACATGGCACGACCGTGCCACGTGGCATGACACCCCCATGCCGATTTTCTGCCCGTTTCGTCGTTTCTCCTTCGCGTTGGCACGCCCGTGCTGACCCAGCGTGGTCCCACCGTGCCGGTACTCGAATTTTGGGCCATAAAACCCAACAAAAACTCAATTGAGTCAGTTTCCTGCAGCACCTGTTTTTTCTCAACGAAAATATGTGCCTTTTTTCGGTTTCTTTTGTTTTTTTCCCCCGTATTGGATGTAGTAATTAGTTAACTTTTCCTTTTTTAAGAAAAATTGGATATAAATAATCCAACTTTTGGAAATATTTGATGAAAATATACTAATTATAGTCTTTTTCCTTAGACATCAACAGTATGACCTCTAGGGAAAATTTTTTAATAAACCGCCATCAATTTTGGAACACTATGACTCGCCAAAAAGCTTTTGTATCAAGTGTGTTAGATCACATGTGCGGTGGTCAGTGGTGACACTTATTAACTTATTTTTTTATATTTTTTAAACAGAAAATCGATCAAAATTAATAAGTATTATCACAATCTGAATCCAAGATTAAGCGACTAATGCATAAACATCTCATACAATAACTAGCATTGTGTAACCCGAGCAATCAATAATTCTTGAAATGCTTGTACAGAAAAGATATTTGAGATAGGGGTAGTATCAAGTTTGATGTACATATTGTTGAGAAAACTCCATTGCATTACTTTGGCCTCTCTTGGTTAACCTTTTAGAAATGCTTATACACAAAGGAATAGTTAGGTAACCGCCCCTCCCCCACAACCCTCAGTTTTCCTTTTTCTTGTCTTGCCTTTTTTGTTCAGCCAAAAGAAAGAGCTAGTCTTCTATGGTTGTCCTCTTTCTGGCTTTCCTATGATCTTTCTTCCTCCTTCAATGCTATATAGCCCACGTTTACAGTAATGCTTTGTGCTGTAGATCGTAGTCCACCTTCATGAGGATGACCACTAATTATCTTATCATTTAGTTAAATCAATCGTGCAACCACGTAAGAGAATATGTGTTGGGCAAAAAAGTAGCCATGATCAACCAGCTCTCCTAAGGCAAGCAGCAGCCCCCCATAAAGTACTTTCAATTAGCAAATTTAATGTCTCTAACAATTAGATGTGGATACAATTTTCTTTTCTATCTTTTTTTAACACTTTTTGTGATAAGGGGATAACAAGGTAATAAAATTCAAATATGACATATGCATAACGCGTATTTTAGTCGAACTTAAAATATGATCAATTCATACTTAATTTGTACTCACGTTATTTTTTTTTTTTTTTTGGGTGGTAAGAATATGTGCATTTGTATTGCACTAGGCCAGAACTTGAAAATGTAAATCATTACATTAAGGCTGCTTTTGCCCTCATAGCATAAGAGACTGTTTCTGTTCTAATTTTTTTCTTTTCATATGACCTTTGCACGTTTATTTGATATTATTAAGTTTACACATGCTGCAATAATTAGAACAAAAAATTATTTATGTTAAAATATTTGTCTGATTTTATCATACTTTGTAGTTTTTCAAACATTAATGATTTTTATACCGTGTAAGACAGTTTCACTAATTAATTTCATCCGGTTTTGGCTCCACGAGCGAAAAATAATACTTATTATAATTATTTTCGTAAAAGTTAACACCCACTTTTCTAGTGGGCTTTTTTTTTTTTTTTTTTTTTTTAACTCGAGGCAAGTGGTTTTTGGTACGTCCACCTGAGGAGTGACCATCAATAATGTGCCCAATTTTAGCATTAGGTGCGTGATGTGACCATACATTTCAGACTTCCCACTCCTTCAAAGCACAGCTACTATCTACTATCTACTATCCAGGCATGAATAGTTTCTACCTTCACGGCCGCGTAGCTGTACCTGTCTCCTCTTCTGTCTTCTAAATTTAGGATCTGTTCTTTTTGTGTGGTTAAATTTTAAAATATTAATTTTAATTTACTTTAATATATTTTAATTTATTGTAATTTATTTTAACTTTCTTCAATTTATTTTTATTATTTTAATTAAATTTAATTTACCATATAAAAAATTTAATTCATTTCAACCTATTTTAACTCACTTTACCTATTTACCCACTCTAATTTATTCATAAAAAGAATATGCTCTTAGACCTTACTTTTATCGACTTATTTTTAAATCTTCGACTTATTTTTTGAAAAATAAGTTCAAATAAGTTGAGTTCAGAATAAATTCAGTAAATAAGTTTAAAATAAATTTAGAATAAGTTTAGCAAATAAATTTATAATAAGTTCATAAATTTATTCTTAATAAGTTCATAATAAGTCTTGTAAATAAATTTAAAATAAGTTCAGCAAATAAATTCAGAATAAGTTCAGATATATTTAATTTAAAATAAGTTCAGAAAAAAATAAGGTCATATTTTCTTCGACTTATTTTTTGAAGAATAAGTTCAGATAAATTTAGTTAAGAATAAGTTCAACAGATAAGTTCATAAATTTGTTCTTAATAAGTTCATAATAAGTTCAGTAAATAAGTTTACAATAAGTTCGACAAACAATGAGTTCAGAACAAGTTGAAATAAGGGTCTGTTCTTTTCATCTTATTTTTTGTGAACTTATTCTGAATTGAACTTATCTGAATTTATTTTAAACTTTATTTAGGGTCTGTTTTCTTCATCTTATTTTGTCTGAACTTATTCTGAACTTATTCTGAACTTTATTTACTAACCTTATTCTGAACTATTTTGAACTGAACTTATCTGAACTTATTCTGAAGTTATTTACTAAACTTATTATTCTGAACTTTCTGAACTGAACTTATTTGAACTTATCTGAACTTATTCTAAACTTTTTAAACTAAACTTATTCTGAACTGAACTTATCTGAACTTATTCTGTCTGAAAATAAGTCGAAGAGAACAGGCCCTTACTAAACTTATTCTGAACTATTTTGAACTAAACTTATTCTGAAGTTATTTACTAAACTTATTATTCTGAATTTTCTGAATTGAATTTATCTGACTTATCTGAACTTATTCTAAACTTTCTATACTAAACTTATCTGAACTTATTCTGTGTGAAAATCAGTCGAAGAAAACAGGCCCCAAGTTCATTTCGAAATATGTTCAGACAAAAGAAGTCGAAAAGAATATAGCCTAAATAAGACTTTGTTCTCTTCGGTGTATTTTTTATATAATAAGATCAGATAAGTTCAGTTCAAAATAAGGTCATATTCTCTTCAACTTATTTTGTCTGAACTTAGGACCTATTCTCTTCGCCTTATTTTATCTGAACTTATTCTGAACTGAACTTATCTGAACTTATTTTGCACTTTATTTACTGAACTTATTCTGAACTATTCTGAACTAAACTTATCTGAATTTATTCCGAAGTTATTCTAAAGTTATTTACTAAATTTATTATTCTGATTTTTCCGAATTGAACTTATCTGAACTTATTCTGAACTTTCTAAAATGAACTTATTCTGAATTGAACTTATCTGAACTTATTCTGTCTGAAAATAAGTCGAAGAGTTTCACCTTATTTTGGCTAAACTTATTCTGAACTTATCTTCTCTGAACCTATTTTGAACTTATTCTGAAATTATTTACTGAATTTATTCTGAACTTATTATGAACTGAACTTATCTGAACTTACTCTGAACTTATTTTGAAATTATTTACTAAACTTATTATTCTGAATTTTCTGAACTGAACTTATGTGAACTTATTCTGAACTTTCTGAACTAAACTTAGGGCCTGTTCTCTTCGCCTTATTTTGTCTGAACTTATTCTGAAGTGAACTTATCTAAACTTATTCTAAACTTTATTTACTGAACTGATTCTGAACTATTCTGAACTGAACTTATCAGAACTCATTCTGAAGTTATTTATTAAACTTATTATTCTGAACTTTCTGAACTAAAATTATCTGAACTTATCTAAACTTATTTTGAACTTTCTAAACTAAACTTATCTTAAACTGAACTCATCTGAACCTATTCTGTTTGAAAATAATTCGAACAGAACAAGCCCTTATTCTGAACTGAACTTATCTGAACTTATTCTGTCTAAAAATAAGTTAAAAAGAATAGGGCCTTATTCTAAACTTAGGACCTGTCCTCTTTGACTTATTTTCAGACAGAATAAGTTCAGATAAGTTCAATTCAGAATAAGTTTAGTTTAGAAAGTTTAGAATAAGTTTAGTTCAAAAAGTTTAGAATAATAAGTTTAGTAAATAACTTCATAATAACTTCATAATAAGTTCAGAATAGTTCAGAATAAGTTCAGTAAATAAAGTTCAAAATAAGTTTAGATAAGTTCAGTTTAGAAAAAGTTCAGACAAAATAAGGCGAAGAGAACATGCCCTTATTTGAACTTATTCTGAACTGGTTTGCTGAACTTGTTTTGAACTGATTTACTGAACTTATTCTAAACTAAATTTATCTGAACTTGAAATAAATCGAACAGAACAGGGCCTAAGTTCAGCCAATAAGTTCAGAATAAGTTTAACAAATAAGGTCCTGCTCTCTTTGACTTTCTTTTTAAAGAATAAGTTTAGATAAGTTCAGTTTAAAATATGTTAAGTAAATAAATTCACAATAAACTTAGCAAATAAGTTTATAAATTTGTTCTTAATAAGTTCACAATAAGATCATATTCTCTTCGACTTATTTTGTTTGAACTTATTCTGAACTGAACTTATTTGAACTTATTTCAAATTTATTTGCTGAACCTAATCTTAATTATTTGTTAAACTTATTTTGAACTGATTCTAAATTTATTATGAACAAATTCAAGAACTTATTTGTTGAATTAATTTCTGAACCTATTTGCTGAACTTATCCTGAGCTTATTTTCTAAATTTATTCTGAACTGAAATTATCTGAATTTAGGTCATATTCTCTTCGACTTATTTTGTCTGAACTTATCTAAATTTATTATAAACGTATTTGCTGAATTTATTCTAAACTTATTTACTGAACTTATTAAGAACAAACTTATGAACGTATTTGCTCAACTTATTCTGAACTTATTTGCTGAACTTATTTTGAACTTATTCTGAACTTATTTACTGAACTTATTTTGAATTGAACTTATCTGAACTTAATCTTCAAGAAATAAGTCGAAGAGCACATGGTCTTATTCTTCAAAAAGTAAGTCAAAGAACATAGGGCCTAAGTTCAGCAAATAAACTCGGAATAAGTTCAGATAAATTCAGTTCAGAATAAGTTTAGACAAAATAAGTTGAAGAGACCAGGGAGTACATTGAGAATAAACTTAGTTCAGAATAAGTTTAGCAAATAAATTTAGAATTTATTCTTAATAAGGTCATGCTCTATTCGACTTAATTTGTGTGAATTAATTCTGAACTGCACTTATCTAAATTTATTCTAAACTTATTAAGAATAAAACCCTATTCTCTTTGACTTATTTTTTGAAGAATAAGTTCAGATAAGTTCGGTTCAGAATCAAAGTTTAGTAA
Source organism: Carnegiea gigantea (assembly GCA_029747015.1). Lineage (NCBI taxonomy): Eukaryota > Viridiplantae > Streptophyta > Magnoliopsida > Caryophyllales > Cactaceae > Carnegiea > Carnegiea gigantea. The sequence goes on from JAKOGI010001145.1 coordinate 288,644, forward strand.
ATAACTTCAGAATAAAGTCAGAATAAGTTCAACAAATAAGTTCAGAAAAAATTCAGTAAATAAGTTCATAAATTTATGCCTAATAAGTTCAGAATAAGTTCAAAATAAGTTCAGTAAATAATTTCAGAATAAAGTTCAGCAAATAATTTCAAAACAAGTTCAGATAAGTTTAGTTCAGAATGAGCTGAAACAAAATAAGGCGAAGAGAACAGCGTCTAAATTTATGAACTTATTTGCTTAACTTATTCTGAACTTATTTAGCAAACTTATTCTGAACGTATGTCCTGTTCTTTTCGTCTCATTTTGCCTGAACTTATTCCGAACTAAACTTATATGAACTTATTCTGAACCTTATTTACTGAACTTATTCTGCACTATTTTGAACTGAACTTATTCTGAAGTTATTCTGAAGTTATTTACTAAACTTATTATTCTGAACTTTCTGAACTGAAGTTATCTGAACTTATTCTGAGCTTTCTAAACTAAACTTATTCTGAACTGAACTTATCTTAATTTATTCTGTCTGAAAAAAGGTCGAAGTGAACAGACTCTTATTTGCTGAACTTATGCCCTGTTCTCTTTGACTTATTCTCTGAAGAATAATTTTAGATAAGTTCAGCTCAGAATAAGTTCAGGATAAGTTTAGTAAATAAGTTCAGAATAAGTTTAGAATAAGGGTCTGTTCTCTTCAACTTATTTTCAGACGGAATAAGTTCAGATAAGTTCAGTTCAGAATAAGTTTAATTTAGAAAGTTCAGAATAAGTTCAAACAAGTTCAGATAAGTTCAGTTCAGAATAATAAGTTTAGTTAATAACTTAAGAATAACTTTAGAATAAGTTTAGATACGTTCAGTTTAGAATAGTTTAGAATAAGTTCAGTAAATAAAGTTAAGAATAAGTTCAGATAAGTTTAGTTCAGAATAATTTCAGACAAAATAAGGCAATGAGAATAGGCCCTTATTCTTCGAAAAATAAGTTGCGAACGGGACCCAAATTTAGCAAACAAATTCAAAATAAGTTCAAAATAAGTTCAACAAATAAGTGTAGCATAAGTTCAGTAAATAAATTCAGAATAAGTTCAAATAAGTTCAGTTCACAATATATTCAGGCAAAATAAGTTGAAGAGAAAATGACCTTATTATACACCTATTTGCTGAACTTAGGGCCTATTCTTTTCGCCTTATTTTGACTGAACTTATTCTGAACTTATCTTATCTAAATTTATTCTGAAATTATTCTGAAATTATTTACTGAATTATTCTGAACTTATTCTGAACCGAACTTATTGAACTTATTCTGAACTTTTCTGAAGTTATTTACTAAACTTATTATTCTAAATTTTCTGAACTGAACTTATCTGAACTTATTCTGAACTTTCTTAACTAAACTTATTCTAAACTTATTCTAAACTGAATTTATGGCCTATTCTCTTCGACTTATTTTCAGACAGAATAAGTTCAGATAAGTTTAGCTCAAAATAAGTTCAGTTTAGAAAGTTCAGAATAAGTTCAGGTAAGTTCAGTTCAGAAAGTTGAGAATAATAAGTTTGGTAAATAACTTCAGATAAGTTCAGTGCAGAATAGTTCAGAATAAGTTCAGTAAATAAAGTTCAGAATAAGTTCAGATAAGTTCAGTTCAGAATAAGTTTAGACAAATTAAGACAAAGACAACAGGCCCTTACCTGAACTTATTTTGTTTAAAAATAAGTTAAAAAGAATAGGCCCTTAGGCTATGTTCTTTTTGACTCATTTTGTCTGAACTTATTCGGAACTGAACTTATTTAAACTTATTCTAGACTTAGGCCTTGTTCTCTTCGACTTATTTTTTAAAGAATAAGTTTAGATAAGTTTAGTTCAGAATCAGTTCAGAATCAGTTTTATTAATAAGTTCAGAATAAGTTCAGAATAAAATTCAGCAAATAAGTTTATAAATTTGTTCTATAACAAGTTCAGATAAGTTCAGAATAAGTTCAGTAAATAAGTTTCAGAATAAGTTCATATCAGTTCAGTTCAGAATAAGTTCAGTCAGAATAAGGCGAAGAGAACCGACCCTTATTTGCTAAGCTTATTCTGAACTTATTTGCTGAACTTCTTCTGAACTTATTGTGAACTTATTTGTTAAACTTATTCTAACCTGAACCTAGGCCATATTCTGCTCGAGCTATTTTATCTGAATTTATTCAGAAGTAAAACTATTTGAATTCTTTTGCTGAACTTATTCTGAACTTATTCAGAACTTCTAAATAAATTTGATAATTAAGTTCAGAATAAATTCAAAAGAGGAGTTCAGAATAAGTTCAGATAAGCTCAACTCAGAATAAGTTCAAATAAGTTCAGCTCAGAATAATTTCAGAGAAAATAAGTCGGAAAAAATATGACCTTATTCTGAACTTATTAAAAATAAATTTATGATCTTATTTGCTGAACTTATTTTGAGCTTATTCTGAGCTTATTTACTAAACTTATCTGAATGTTTGCTTTAAAAAGTAAGTTGAAGAGAACAGGACTTTATTCTGAATTTATTAAGATTAAATTTCTAAATTTATTTACCGAACTTATTCAAAACGAAAATTATTCTGAATTTATTTGCTAAATTTATTCTGAACGTATTTATCTAACTTATTCTGAACTGAAGTTATCTATACTTATTCTTTAAAGAACAAGTCTAAGAGAACCGAGTCTTATTCTGAACTTATTTACTGAACTTATTCTGCACTTGTTTGATGAACTTTTATTCTAAATTAAACTTATTATGAGCTTACTCTCTGTTATCTTCGACTTATTTTGTTTGAATTTATCTGAACTTATTTGTTGAACGCATTCTGAACTTATTTACTAAACTTAGCCCGTATTCTCTTCGACTTCTTTTTTCGATAATAAGTTCATGTAAGTTCAGTTTAGATCAAGTTCAGAATAAGTTTAGTAAATAAGTTCAGAATAAGTTCAAAATAAGTTCAGCAAATAAGCTCAGAATAAGTTCATCAAATAAATTCACAAATTTGTTCTTAAAAAGTTCAGAATAAGTTCAGTAAATAAGGCCCTGTTTTCCTCGACTTGTTTTTTGAAGAACAAGTTCAGATAAGTTCAGTTCAGAATAAGTTTAGCAAATAAGCTTAGAATAAGCGTAGTTCTCTTTGACTTATTTTGTCTAAACTTATTATGAATTAAGCTTATTCTGAACTTATTTATTGAACTTATTCTGAACTGAATTTATCTAGACTTATTCTTCAAAAACTAAGTCGAAGAGGAGATGGCCTAAGTTCACCAAATAAGTTCAACAAATACGTTCATAAATTTATTCCTAATAAGTTCAAATAAATTCAGAATAAGTTCAGTAAATGAGGTCATAATAAGGTCGTGATCTCTTCGACTTATTTTTTGAAGAATAAGTTTAGATAAGTTCAGTTCAAAATAAGTTTAATAAATAAGTTCAGAATAAGTTTAGCAATAAGCTCAGCAAATAAGTTGATAAATTCGTTCTTAATAAATTTAGAATAAGTCCAAAATAAGTTAAGTAAATAAGTTCAAAATAAGTTCAGATAATTAGTTCAGTTCAATATGAGTTCAGAAAATAAGTCGAAGAGAACATGGACTAAATTCAGCAAATAAGTTCAGATAAGTTCAGTTCAGAATATGTTCAAACAAAATAAGTCAAAAAGAATAGGAATAAGTTCACAATATATTCAAAATAAGTTTAGCAAATAAGTTTAGAATAAGTTTAGATAAGTTTAGCTCAAAATAGGTTCAGACAAAATAAGATCAAGATAACAGGGCCTTATTCTGAACTTAGCAAAAATAAATTTATGAAGTTATCTGTTGAACTTATTCTGAACTTGTTTGTTGTACTTATTTTAAACTTATTTTGATCTTATTTGATAAACTTATTCTGAACTTATTCTGGACTAAATTTATCTGAACTTATTTTTCAAAAAAAAGTTGAAGAGAACAAGACCTTATTAAGAACAAATTTTTGAACGTATTTGCTAAACTTAGGGCCTGTTCTCTTCAACTTATTTTTTCAAGAATAAGTTCAGATAAGTTCAGTTCAGAATAAGTTCAGAATCAGTTTTATTAATAAGTTCAGAATAAGTTCAGAATAAAATTCAGCAAATAAGTTCAGAATTAAATTCAGTAAATACGTTCATAAATTTGTTCTATAATAAGTTCAGAATAAGGGCCTGTTCTCTTCGTCTTATTTTGTCTGAGCTTATTCTGAGCTATTCTGAATTGAATTTATCTGAACTTATTCTGAACTTTATTTACTGAACTTATTCTAAACTATTCTGAACTGAACTTATCTGAACTTATTCTAAAATTATTCTGAAGTTATTTACTAAACTTATTATTCTGAACTTTCTGAACTGAACTTATCTGAACTCATCTGAACTTATTCTGAACTTTCTAAACTAAATTTATTCTGAACTGAACCTATCTGAACTTATTCCGTCTGAAAATAAGTCGAAGAGAACAGGCCCTAAGTTCAGTAGATAAATTTCAGAATAAGTTCAGAATAAGTTCAACAAATAAATTCAGAATAAGTTCAAATAAGATCAATTCAGAATAAGTTCAGTCAAAATAAGGCGAAGAGAACAGGCCCTTAAGGCGTTGTTCTCTACAACTTACTTTGTCTGAACTTAGGGCCTGTTTTCTTCACCATACTTTGTCTGAACTTATTTTGAACTGAATTTATCTGAACTTATTCTGAACTTTATTTACTAAATTTGTTCTGAACTATTCTAAACTGAACTTATCTGAACTTATTCTGAAATTATTTACTAAACTTATTATTCTGGACTGAACTTATCTGAACTTATTTTGAACTTTTTAAACTAAACTTATTCTGAACTAAACTTATTCTGAACTGAACTTATTCTAAACTTATTCGTTGAATTTGTTCTGAACTTATTCTTGACTTATTAAGAACAAATTTCTGAACTTATTTGCTAAACTTATTATGGAGTGAACATATTCTGAACTTATTTGATAAACTTATTCTAAACTTATTTGTTGGGCTTATGCCCTATTCTCTTCGACTTATTTTTTGAAGAATAATTTTAGATAGGTTTAATTCAGAATAAGTTCAGTAATCAAGTTCAGAATAAGTTCAGCAACTGAGTTCAGAATAAGTTCATCAAATAAGTTTATAAATTTATTCTTAATAAGTTCAGAATAAGTTTAACAAATAAGTTTACAATAAGTTCAGCAAATAAATTCACCATAAGTTCAGATAAATTCAATTCAGAATAAGTTTAAATAAAATAAGTCAAAGAGAATGTGATCTTATTTTGAACTAAAATTGTATGAACTTATTCTTCCCAAAAAAAAAGTCGAAGTGAATAGAGATTTTATTCTTCAAACTATAAGTTGAACAAAACAGGGCCTAAGTTCAACAAATAAGTTCAGCATAAGTTCAGATAAGTTCAGTTCAAAATAAATTCAGACAAAATACATTGAAGGGAACAGGGCCTTACTCTCACCCGATGGTTTATTTTCTAGTTACTTTTAACTTGATTTTACTGAATTTATCCAAGCTGAATAAAACTTGTTTTGCTAAATTGAATTGAATTGTATTTATTTATACTAAATTAAATTTATTTTTATTCAATTGAACTTATTTACATTAAATTTTAAACTTGTTTTTGCTAAATTGATTTTGAACTAAACTTATATCTTTACTTGCATGAATGTTTCTATGGATGAAATTGCATATGTCTAAATCTCCCATAAACCCTGCAAAAATAAAATTTACATTAAAATTGTTGTTGTTTGAATTGAATTGAACTTATTTTTTTATGAACTAAACTGAACTAAACATATTTTTGCTGCATTGAACTTATTCTTCATGAATTGAACTAAACTTCTACTTAAAAAATAAATTACAAGTAAACAAGGCCTAGTAGCTTGTTTTTATAATGATGAAAAAAAATTTAAAAAATCATAACCAATTAGATGAAAATGAGCAAAATTTTAATTTAGGTATCCTTATTATTTGCTTGATCTTTTTAAAGAAGTAAATATGCATGTGTCTCCTTTAAACCTATTAATTTGAGGCTTGCTCATTTCAACATTTATAAACATTGGCATACAACTTATTACACCTTACAATTTATAACTAACCCTTATTATTCCTAACTGTCTTACCACTTATTGCTATTTACTATTTTCTAGTAATTTTAATTGCAGAAATGAACAAATTATTAATTATAGTACTACTACAAGATAATTCTATTCCTTATATTTATAGTATAGCAACAAAACTTGGTCGAACCACTATTAAATTAGCTGTACTGTCTTGAGACCAAAACAACTTCTATATTTAATTGTTTGTATTTAATTCAATAGATATGTAGGTAAAATGTAGGTCTTTAATTGAGTAAGAAATATATATAGGTCTTCAAATAGATTCAAAAATTATTATACTGTAAGATGAACAAAAATATGAACTATCTGTTTAATTTTAAATGTACTTCTTTTGTCCAATTATAATTGTCATGGTTTTTATTTTCTTTTGTCCCCAATGATTTGTCACATTCAATTGCTTAAATCAGAATATTAAATAGTCTTTTATCCTTGATAAAGTGAAAATTTAAATAGTAAGATAATTAATCAATCTTTTATTCACGTTAAAAATTTTAGAAATGATAAGATTAATTTAGAGCTAATATTATTTATTATGAATAAAAAAGTACTTTTTAAAATGTTGGCTTTTTTAATAATCATAGCTACAGTGAAACGGATGGAGTAAATAATTATCTTGAAAATATCAATCAAAATAACACCCTAATTCCTAAGTAACGCTACTATCAACGTAGGGCTGCAAAGGAGGATACCCAAACCAAGTTGCGAAAAATGGGTAGGCCTTCCGTCCAAAAAAAAATTCTTGGATCCGCTTCCGTACAGATCTCCAGGTGGGACCAACTGTGGACACACGTCACCTGATTCAGCTTTACTCTAATTTTCAATTAAATTTTCAATTTTTTTAATCTTCAGATTATGACGGGCAAGGTTTTGTCACATGTCATCCAAAATATGAATGCGACAACTGACATTGTGTCAGTCAAGTGGTCAGGTAAATAAATAAAATTTAAAAGGGTATTTAAAACTTTTCCCTTTTCTAAATTTTTAAAAATAAAATTAATAGGCAGAAGAGAAGAGACAGCAGCCAACATGGGCCCACCATGTATTTATTTATTTAAAGGAAAAAGCGTTCCACGCCGGGCACGCAAGGCCAACGTGGCTACTCACGTGCGTGCACGTGAGTTTTTAAATCGAGGTCTGATGACTCTTGCACATCGTCCTTATTAGAACATGTCCAATGGTGAGTCTCTTTCTTAAATCATCAGTGAAGATCCACCTATACCATATCAGCTAATGAGCTAATTTTTTGACTCACAATCTTCACTCTCTCCAATACAAGGCTCACTACTTTGACTCACCAAATAAAATAATACTCATAACCCCACACCTAATCATATTTAATTAGTTTAGTTTTTATATTTTAGTTTAGTTAGTTATTTGAGTTATTTATTTTGAATAAATAATATGCACATTATAATTTCATAACGCGACTAATTGGAGAGTCATAAATTTTTTATACAAAAATACAAGATTTTCCAAAAAAACACATGCTTGAATATAGAAATTATAAGAGTTTGATAATAAATTATAAAAATTAGCATTGTTAGATGAAAAAAATTACAATAGTTGAACAATTTTTTTTAAAAAAATTATAATACCTTTTCAAAACCCAATAAATAAATAAATAAATATAAATTTTAAACATAAAAAAAAGCTAATAAAAATAAAATAAAAAAAAGAACACAAGAAAAACCAAAAAAGGAAAAACAAGAAAAACAAAAAAAACCCAAAAAAAAGAAAAAATGGGCTGAAGGGCCGCTCACGGGGCCGAGCCTCCCGTGAGGGCTTCGCGCGCGGGCTACCCAATGTAGATCCTCAATCCTCCAGACTGCTTGCCACGTCAAAAAATTGGCTCGTGAGAGCTGGGCTGGGATGCTCTTAGCCTTCCTCATATGTGAGTATCTATGATTTAGTTTCAAGCATCCTAAAAAAAATCAATGATTTATTTCCAAGTGCTGCGTATGCTAAAATTGTCAAGTAATAGCAAATTTAAAGTTTAGTTTATTTTGTGCAAAGTCTATATTATACACTCGAGTGTATGTACTCTCATATGATATATAAGTAATTATATATTAACATATAAAATATATGACAAATACACCCTAAAAAATATATAGATATACAAGTACGTACTTCCAGGTGTACATAATAATTTGCCTAGTTTGTGTTGACTGCATCGTATTATATCATCGAGTTAAGTTTAAACCTATTGTCGATTAATATAATAATTTATTTTAGACATATAAGTAATACAGTTTTGAAAAATTTAAGATTTATAATAAGAAAAAATCATCTTGAAAATGGAATGACTGGCTTCAAATTGGATTCCGATAATTTAGTTTTAATGTAAATTATTTTATCCAATTCAGGAAAATGTAGTTATTTTTTTGGCTGCGGAATGGGTGTCAAGGACTCGAAGATGACATAAAATAATATTTTAAAGAGATATCATATTGGGGTGATTAATATATTATTAGCAAGTAATAGTGTAATACTTCCATTAACTCAGGAGGAAGGAGACGGTGATTGTAAATTAAAAAAAAATAAAAAAGACAGTGGTCAAGTGTAGTTAATTGAGTTAAGTCCTATTACTTTTAATTTTAATAAAATTCAGCATGAATTGAGTGAATTTTTTTGGGGCATCTTAAAGATTTAAAGAACGATATAATTGAAATTTGAATTCAAACATACAATAATATTGGTGTAGCTTTTAGCGAAAATATAAATAATATCGGTAGAGCTTGATTTAAGTGGCAGATCAAATACTAGAAAGATCATAGATCCTAGTTTTATATTGAATCATATTAGTGGAATGTTTTATATCAAATAATATTGGTAGAAGGTTTTCCATTAAATAACGTTGGTCGTACTGTTCTTATGTCGCTTCAATTTTATCGAGGTAGAGGGTATTGTCATGCTCATTAAAGTTTCACCTTATCTACTTCAGATTACTTAATATGCATGACTTCAGACCAAGCAAGCTTATTTTCACATAATGTCAAACGAAGTTTGCTTCTTCTCTCTTTTTTTTTTTTTGGGGTAAGAAAATAATACTATAGTAGTGTTATATAGCTAATATAAATGAAATAATTTGTACACAGTACATTATGAAAAGAATTTTTAGTTTTTCAGCCCCCAAAAAAAGTTGTATGTAAATCAAAGTAATGAGGTGGTAGATGATAGCTCAGTAATTGTAATTAGTGCATATCCTACTCGTGATCAGTTAAATGAACCAGAGTACTAGACTCATTTGATTACAAATTTAGATTAAACTCTTTGTGATTGAGCTAGATTTGAATCACAAAAATCATGAAATTAGACGAACAGATGAAAGTTAGATTACTTTTAAGAGAGATGATTATGCCAGTTCATCAAACTAATTAAATTACATAAGTTAGGTCGGTCTCACGGCTAAATAGAGCTATAAATAAACAATGCTTACTTTGCAAGCTCTAGGACTCCGCTCGATAAAAACTACGCTCCAACGTGAATCAAATCAGTCATAAATCGGCTTATGGTGCTTTCATGTCCAGACCAAGCCCAACATGTAAATGTTTTTTTTCCTTCATAATTTGAGTAAAAAATGTGAATTACCATCTATGTTCTTTCAACTTATTATAAATACTTATCGTTAGCATTTAATACCGATCAACACTCATCAGTATTAATCAGCACTCACCAGCACCAATTAGCATTTAGTCACATGTCCCACTCACAATTTCGCATGTGCTCAATATGGATCAGCACTTATCAATATTAGTCAACACTTATCAGCAATAATCAATAATAAATTATTTATAATAAGTTGAAAAGCAGAGACCCTAATAAAACTTTATCTTTTTTTTTTCCAAAGCAAACAACGCTACCACTTCCATCTAATGCTTACCCTTCCGTCTTATTGCAATTTCCAAAGTTGATTGAATTTTCGGATGAAATTTGATATTTTTTTTTCCCTTCTTGTAATTACTAATTACCCTCTCTCCTTCCACCAGAGTGTTTCTTGAATCCATTCTAAAATAACTTTTAATAGAAAAAGAAATCTATTAATAAAAAATCACACAATATTTATATTGATAATTTTCCAATAAGATAAATATAAAATGTTAAAAGTAGATTTCTATTTCAACAAAGTTAAAAATTCTAATAACAAAATGGACATTGAAAGTACACTAATATAATGTGGCATAATTGAATGAAATGTACCATTGTACATGTAGAGTGTTTTGAACATAAAAATTCATACTCCCACTATCCCATATTCATTACCAAAGGCACTTATTTTCTAGCCCCATATTATTATCGAAGTTTGTGTTTCCAAGAACCCAATATTGTCTTTATTGGTTGGAAATCCATTTCAACAATATAAATATATTTAATGATTATTTTGCCATATTCTCTAAAATTGATTACCAATATGGAATGGTGGGAGTACTAAAAATATTGATAGATTGCATAAGATAACGATGTTACTTATAGTTTTTCTCGAATCATTGAGATACTGGTCTAGTGGTTAAGATTAAAGTTACATATATGATGAGTTTTAGAGCCTCTCATATGAACCCCAAATAACTTAATGAGAATATTTTTAGTTCTATTCAAAAAGTAATTTAATTAAAAATTTTTATACTCTAACAAGTTTTATACTCTAACAAGTTTTAAATGAAAAGCCAAGGTGAAAATATATTATGATCTTATAAAAATCTTTGACCTAATTCAATCAACAAGAAGTTTATTAAGTGAACAAACAGCTTCATGGTTATAAATTTGCTTCATTGTTCCCTAATCACTAATCCAAGATATCATTCCTAGTTCCCCACTTCACTCCAAAGTCATAACAATTGATGAAACAAAAATTGGGCGTCCCATCTCTAAAAGAAGCCCAATTTATAAAAGACATGGCTCACGCTGAGTTCTTTAGATATTTTTTAGATCTCTTAATTATGTAGTACTTTTTCACCTGTACGATACATAGGATGATGTTTGATTTTTTTTAATAATTGTAATAATTTTATGTATAATCGATGGTGAACTGTTGTCTAGTAATTAATGTGATGTTCCAACACACTCCTACTATTTTCTATATGAGTTTCTAGTAGATACAAATGCAAATTATGGGAGATCATTAAGTTAAAATTTCTAATACATTAAAATAGAAGCACCATTATTATGTTAATTTTTATGCAACTATTGATGATATGGTACTGAAAAACTCACATTAGTTATATTATTTTTAATGTATTAGAAATCTAATTTATTGATATATTTAGTATCAAGTGATCAAAATTAATTAAAAAATATGTAATAGATAAAGCATTTATGTATTTCATAATAAACTATTGGTGTCATATTATTTTTTTAAATAAAATTAATTTATATTTCTTTTATAAATTTTTATCGTATTTGGACATATGAAAGAAAAATAAAAAAAGAAAATCACTATACAATTTTTTATCCATCTGGGGCATTTGTTATAACACCTCAAGATTCTATGAATTTACATATGATGTGTAAATTATAAAGGAAAACAATGAGAACATATACTACAGGGATAATAATTTTATCTATGGATAGAGATGAGAGTATACTCGAATCTAGAAAATTGGATCAAACAGAAGCCCTATCTAGCACCCGAATGGGTGGTGAAAATGGATCTTAAGCGAGTATGGGTATGTGTGTTATGTTTGAAAATAAGTATGGGTATGAGTGTAGATTCTTAAAACTCGTATCTAATTATGTATCCGATTTATTTATAGTAAAACGATGACAAAACTATGCTAGAACACAATTCAAAAAGTAGACGTGAAACTCTTATTGTCTGGTCTTTATAACCTAACTTCCATATGTTAGATTTTATCCTTAGATTTTCCATTTGTTCGTTTCACTTGGTGTAATGGTACCCTACTGGTAAATTGGCCTCGAATGTCAATCTCCATTTGCATAGTGGTTAAAAAAAATGTTTACCTACGATTTTGACTTTAGTGGGCCTTAATTAGGCATGTTTGAATTATTGTCACTTGTAATTGTTAAACAAATAGTGTATGTGTGAATATAGGTTGAATATGGGTTCCAATTGACTTTCTCTATATGTATCTGATGCGGAGCAAACTACAAGGTTGGATATACTCCTCCAAGTAAAGGCCATGATTCGATGGGACAACGATGGCTCTTGAAAATGGTACTCAAGGACTTGGTGCTCCAAGGTCATTGTTGACTTGGGACCCTTGAAAGAGACTAAGTAAGCCTAGGAAAGGTGGTTAGAAAATTAGTAGTCTTAAATAAGAAGTTTAGTTACTTTATTCTCCATAACCACTTCTTTAGCTTATTTTCATATTCCGGGCAGAATATCTTTTCTTAATTCTAGCTCCATTTTGAATCAGCAAATGAGCTATAATTTTGGCAGCTACATTTGTATGAATAGCCTCCGATGATGCCACCAAGTTAGTGTATTTGCAGCTGATCCAGTGCAGCTTTTATTCTGGTGATCCCCTTCTAAATGTACAACTAGCTAGAATTTCATTGGTTAATTTCCTTGTAATTTTATTGGTCAGTACAAAATTTGAGGAAGGGGATACTCTACTATTTATTATCTTGATCCTTTCTAATATTCTCAAACTTAGACTAATGAAATGAAAGGCTTAATACTTAGTATCTCTACAAAATCTCACATTTCTTTATCTCTCTAGGAGGGTGGTGAATTTGAGTGTTCCTTTCGTCTAGCTCCTTTTTCCTCATCATCATAGTCTTCAGGAGAGGATACGTAGGCAATATATCAATAAGATTAACACCAAAGCCCCTATTGGAAGGGTTGCATCGCTTGGATCCTTTTACTTGTTCAAAGTCCTTTACGAGCTTCCTCACTTTCTCTTGAAGTTCAATAATGGTCCTATCTATACTCATCTCATGGTCTTGCTTAAAAAGACTGCTCCAAGAGTAAGAAGCATCTCCCATCTAGTTTGAACAAAGTCTCTTATCTTCATCCAGCTTTTAGGCTGCTATGCACTAGTTTTAATGGCAAGGCTCTCTTTGGAATTTGCCATGGATGGTGTTAAGGATAAGACTCTTTTAAGAACTCACCATGGATAGTGATCAAAGTTGTCGCGTTGCCAATGCATTGTTGCCTAGCCCAGTTATTATGTATATCATGTAGTTTTAGTTAGCATCACATACGCTAAGATGTTAATATTTTGATTCCCATTCAGAAACATGCAATGGAAATTTTACACGCCTTTTGATGCATTATATGTATATAGCATGAATTGCCATTTCGGAAACTATATTGATCAGATGAAGTTTTATATAAAATTTCCATCATATGTACATAAAATTATATAAAATTATATATATATATATATATATATATAT